>JBBPLN010000962.1:0-11231 GCA_038089815.1 Sutorius eximius
TATTCGGTATAAGGTGGAGCGCTCGCGGTTGCTCGTGCAAGACCGAAATCAGCAAGCTTGACGGTGGTGACGACGTCAGGTTCTGTGGGTGCGGTTGGGGGTGCGACTGGGGACAATGAGCGGTATTCAAAAACACCTGTGGTGGTAACGAGGACATTTTCTGGCTTCATGTCCCTATGAAAATAGCCGGAGGCGTGTACATGATGGAGACCCGAGACGATTTGTCTGAAGATGGATGCCACGAGGCCACCTGCAAGGGGACGGCCTGCTCGAGACTTGATAAGCTGGAGGAGATTGCCCTCCATACGCTCAAAGACAAGGAAGAGTTCTTTGGTATCCGGGCGGAGAAAGAAGTCGTAGAGGGCTACGATACATGGGTGGAACGGGATAGCGCGGAGAGACTGGAGGTATAATGGTGAGGGAAAGGTAGCGGGAAAAGAGGAAAAACGAACCTCCAGCTCCTGGAGCCTCTTGCACTCATCCCAGCCTCCCTCCCACCTCTTTCTCATCCTCTTTACGGCAACCAGACGCTTCCCTGCCTGCCCCGGGCGGGCGCCGCCGCCACATTGTGTGGAGGAGAAGGGTAGCGACCCATGCCAATCGCAGAGGAGGACAGTGCCAAAGGCACCACCACCGAGGGTTTTGATGGGGGTGAAGGAACGGTGGGCGCCTGTGGGGGTGAGTTAGCGGATGAGAGAAGGGAGGGATGGAATTTAGGGAACATACTGGAGTGAGCATCGCCGACCTGGAGCCTACCGTTCTGGATTGAGACACTGGGTATGCCGAGGACGTTCAAGGCGTCCTCAGGGTAGTTCTTTGTGCTAGCAGTGACCCGTATGACATTGTTCGGGGACGTGAACATGATACGCACAGCATTGCCTCGGGACCAGCAAGACGTACAAAAGTCTCTTGTTGCGCTAAAATGATGTGTACGTTATCAGCGCTGTTGTACGTCCACGGCCTTGGCAGCCGGGCAAACACCGCTTGTGTCCCTCGTCACCAGTATACAGTCAGGGAATCAAATGTTGGGTGGACTCGTCAGCCTCCTCACACAACTCCACCGCGCTGTCCGACCGACCATGGTAAGGATTTGACATGCCTAACAACGTGAGGCCTTCGAAGTCCTGGGAGAACGTTGCACAGCCTAGTCATCTCACCGCATGCCCCGAATCACGAATGTCGCTGGTGTGGTGTCCATTCATCCCACAAGCACGGCCAGCAATATACATTCAACCTATATATAAGCCGTACCATATGCATACCGCTGGCATATGGCTCAACGGCCCTCCGACCACATCATATCACACGCTCGCGGTCGCCAGACTCGCCACAGGGCGCATAAGCACAGGCTGGGGATGCGATGCGCTCAAAGGGTGAGACTGTATCCGCCTCGACGGCTGCGGTGGTATCAGAGACTCGCCTGCGTCTGCGGCCAACGCATGCTCAAGGGTGATCTAAGGGTGAGCGGATGAGGCGGTGCGCGAGCAATAGGCTAATAGCACTTTCAGTATCCCGGGCCGCTCTCCATTTCCTTTTGTCTCCAACATTCCATATCAACCATGTTCGGCCCCGCATTACGTGCCGTTTTCTCCGCCCAGATTGGCCACGTGCCAGGTGGAAGCATACTTTCTTCACTGACACAAGTGGTGTCACTGTCATTGTTGGTTTCCGAGGGCACCTCCCAACAAATTTTTTCTTCATCTTAGTATTCAAAGATCTATCCAGAATTCCAGGGCCCAAGATTCGGACAGAATGGTTGACCATCAGTGCACCGTAACAGCACTGTTGCTTGGGTGTGCATCCAGACCGGGAGACGAAGAAAACAAGCCAACCCGACCATGACAAAAAACAAACATTCAGACAATAGACCCTCCCCGCCGCCTTTTGATCCGCGACGTCGTCCACTCACTGAACTGTGAGCATCTGCAGTTTCTGGATATTGGACATTTGAGCTTGGCGTGTTAATAATTTTTGAGTGTATACAGGCTGAGCACTCGCACGGAAATCACGGTGTAAACTGACATACAGTCGCAGACTAGGGATGTTACTTGGACCAGTAAGTTTGCGTCTTTGTTCCGCTCGCACGCTCCTCAACTTGATTGTGTCCTAGACTCCTAGATATCACTTGCCGGGAACACCAGTATACGTGGCAGAAATGTAAATGACTGACCTCGTTTCAGTGTCCGTTACCAGAAAAATAGTGTTCATTAGGGTAAATTTGCCATACATTGTTGACAGAGCCACATAGATCACAACTGACTTTACAGTATGGCGCGAAAAGAAATCACTTTCAAGTCTGGGAACAAACAGAGTCACTTTAGGGGAGAAGTACGTAGATCGGAAAAATGGTGGAGCGCGCAAGATCAACTTAAGCGTTATAACCTTACTCCTTGGATGTCGTTCGGGGGAAGTGAGAGAGATGAAGAATGCAAACACATTATAGTTGGTTCTTGGCCTCCCACTTCTTGTGAGTCTCCACATGGGACGGGATATGTGAGACTGATGTTCAAGTGGGTACGAAGCTTACAGTTCACCAAATAGATAGCACGAGAACTAGATCCGCTTTCCCGGAATGGAAGGGTCCACTCCCTTGTCACGCATGTCAAGACTCTGATTCAGGAGTAAGAAATTTCAATGGTAGCGTCTAAGGAAGCTGACGTTGAGTGCTGGGGCAGGGACAGGGGCCAAGAGGACGAAGGAGGCAAGTGGGTGTAAGCACGGGAGATGCCGAGGGAGATGCCGAGGAGGTTTTTAGACGTGAGACACGCCTGTACATACTCACCACCAACCTACTCGTCATGTGAAGGCAGACGGTGTGTCTCGGGTCGGGGCCTCCGCAGTGCAAGCAGGTAACGTACTCGCACGTGGAATGCAATGCAGAAAGTGGGTCCATCTGATCCAGTTGTTTGTTTGGACGTGGTCACTGAACATGAGGCTGAGTGACAGGGTATAACCTTGAAAGCGCTGTCGGTCAGAATGACTTTCCACCCTTTGCCAACATCCTCCATGTCGCTAACAGATTCCAGCAAGGAAGAGCGTGTTGAAGAGTTTCTTAGAAAGTCTCTTCTCGGCGAAGAGCTCATCAACACCCAGTTCCACCTGTTCTCCGTGAGATCCCATGCAGTGTCACCCATCCAACTCGCTAGGCCTCGTGTTCTTTGCGCAAACAATCTTCTCTTAGCCAAGAGTTCTAAATATTTCTTGGACTGTAAGCAGTTTTGTAAAAGCATGATTGTTGTGTTTATTCGGGGTGTCTAGTGTTGAGTTCAGATATCAACCCTTCCGATCCCGCGTTGAGCGACCTCACGGATGCCGACGATATTCCAAGTAATATTGACATCGATGAGTATGGTTATGCGAGCGACAGCGACCTCGATGACGATGAAGAGGAACTATCGATTCCCCTCACAACGACCGAGCCTTCCAAGGATCCATCTGCGATGGTACCAGCATCTCCTCCCAAAATTAGTGTTAAAATCCAACCCAAGGATGACGACGAGTAAAGCACACGCATGATCCCCTTGATTTTCTATCTGATCTCTCCGCATAGATTGGCTGATGACGATTCCGAGTCGGTTAGCTCCGATATGTTCGTGATGAGTCCGGAGCATCCGAGAATGGACGAACCGTTCACGATCAACTTGGATGTAACCGGGTCGGTGACAAGCAACGAGACTGCGGTCCAGGAGACCCGGAATACCAAAATTACAACGAGCTACACGTCCGTACGTTTGCGCGGCTTAGGAAGTCGCCACATCCTCGTCAGGGATACCGCATTCCAGACGTGAGCTTGCCTTTGGCTTACTCGTGCGTTTTTGACTGAGTGCGGTTTGGCCGTTAGGTGGTACACGCTCCTGAATTATCTCTATACTGGCAAGATCAGCTTCATGCCTCTCAGTTCCGCAGCGCCCGGGGGCCTACTCGGCGACTCGGATTCTTCGACAAGCTCTATGGGCGAGCCAAGGTGTTCCGCAAAGTCCATGTATCGTCTCGCCTGCAAGGTTCGCATGTTTTCTTACTCAAATTTACGAGACCAGTCAAAACGACGTATCCAGGTTGGATTAGATGATCTTCGCGACGAGGCTCTCGCCCACATTCGGAATAGCCTTACGGAACAAAATATTCTGAAAGAGCTCTTGTGCAGCCTTGCTTCGAAGTGAGAGATCCCTTTGAATCTACGATTGTCTGCTTACACAGGTCATAGACACTCGGAACTATTACAGATGGAGCTTGACGCATTATACACCTACATTGCATCTCCTTCCGTCATCACAGGGTTCCCTGCGCTCGCACAACGTATCGCTAACAAGGAGCTTCTTCACGGAGCCGAGATCATCGTTGGGATCCATGAAAGGCTTTTGAAGGGACCGTTGCCACCAATGTCACCGATATCGGCCCATCCTTCTCCCTCTCCATACCCCTCTTCCAGCACCCCTCTTCAACCTCTTAGCCTCTGCGAGTCTCCGGCGCAGGTCATGGGAAGCGTGAGCGATACGATTGACAACGAACCAGGCCCATCTCTTCTGCCCAGATGTATCGATGAATACGATGTTTCTGTGTCACCCCCTCCAAGTGCGTTCGGTGTTTCTGTGCCGCCCCCTCCAAGTGTGTTCGGTGTTTCTGCGCCGCCCCCTCCAAGTGCATTCGGTGTTTTTGCACTGCCCCCTCCAAGTGCGTTCGGTGTTTCTGTGCCGCCCCCTCCAAGTGCGTCCGGTGTTTCCGTGCTGCCCCCTCCAAGTGCGTCCGGTGTTTCTGTGCCACCCCCTCCAAGTGCATTCGGTGTTTCTGTGCCGGCCCCTCCAAGTGCGTCCGGTGTTTCTGTGCCACCCCCTCCAAGTGCGTCCGGTGTTTCTGTGCCACCCCCTCCAAGTGCGTCCGGTGTTTCTGTGCCACCCCCTCCAAGTGCATCCGGTGTTTCTGTGCTGCCCCCTCCAAGTGCATCCGGTGTTTCTGTGCCACCCCCTCCAAGTGTGCTCAATGCAGAATGCCCGCTGCCCAAACCGGGGAGCATCAAGGGAAAGAAGGGTTTGGTTGCGAAGAAAAAGAAGGCGGGGGCTTCGTATTCTTAGTCGATACACAGGTTTCGAGACTTGTTCAGTCATTGAGGGGTTACATGTTTCAAGTGAAGAAGGATGGGTAACTGTTGTACCTTCAGTTCGATAAATGTCGACCACACGCACGTAGTCTTCCCAGGTCGTTATTTCTCTCCGTTCTGTGGCAGATAGAGCGTCACCCTGTTAGGTTTTCTGTATAAGCTTGGATTCAGAGCGACCTTGGCCATTGAAGTCTCATCCCAACCGACATGCATGGTTTCCGAGCCCACTTCGATGGCAGCACAGACCGACCCCGGGAACTTGGCCATTAGTTCTAGGGTAGGTTCGTTGTACACTCTCACTCCGGTCGCAACACGTCGCAATCGCATGGTATCTTGTTTCTCTGCGAACCACGATCACCGGTCTCCATTTGTCAGATTTTGCCAGTGCATAGGGTCACGAGACTAGGTTCGCAACCTCAAGCAGGCACGACCACTCAACTTGGTTAGTGCCAATGTATCATGGCCACGCTGTAAGCGAGTGACAACGGGCGACACGAATATGCCGCGTACAAAGCGGAAGCATAAGTCGCCGGTGGAAGGGATGGCAATGCATTACGAGTACCTGGCACCCTGACAGATTGTTTCATGTTTGATCACCGGTTCACGGCCCTGTTGTCAACTGAACAGTATCATAGGGGTGAACGGTGGAATATCTCATAGCGCAATATGTCTCAGAGACACAGTGGGGTATGTATAAAGAGGCGACGGATCATCGAGAGCAAAATGATAAGCGGAGTCATGGTCGAACAAGATAGCGGAAAGACGAGAAACCGGAGCAACTACATGCAGTTAGGAAAAACCCTTGCCGCATCATGATATTTCTACCACTCCAACACGGATATCTCTGGCAAAGTTGGTCGGGGGTTCGACTCCTGGAATAATGATTTCATGTTCAGCAGCAACTCGCTTAAACACGCCGTTGGATTGTTGCTGAAGGAGAAGTGCATGGAATGGCTGTCGCAGACGAACAACTAGGCGCAGCGCTCGGGTATAGTCATCCATGGTAGCAGCAGGTGAAGCTTGAAGCAACGAGTTGGCGTGAGTGTGAACTCGGACTCTAGATCAGAGTTGGACTCACCGTCATCTGACGCGTTCCCCCAAGTGATCCCATCAGGTGGATCGCGCAGAGCGTGAATCCATGGGTGTACAAAAATGACCTTGTGTGGTTCCGTGAAGGAAAGCCTGTCCGATGTCTTGAACACTACATAACCCCGAATCCCTGGTACCCGAGCGCGATAATGGTTCTCTCGGCCGCTCCCAGAATCTCGTACGTCGAGTCTTTCTACGTTGAACTTGATGCATGGGAGGTGTAGTCGGCGGTTAGCGAAGCGGGCTGATGGTAAATGCGTGATTCGATAGTAAACTAGTATAGCTTGTTCCCTAGATAGTGATGCTCTCAGTGCTGCGGCGTGGGTCCCCACTTCGGCACCTTCGATGGCAGGTAAAGCAAATGGTACTTGGCCGTAGACGGAAAGAGAAGCGGGGAGACAGCTGTTATATGGCGAAGACCTGCCGGTCCATGCAAGCACTGTCGTGTCGCCTGAACATGCCATAACCTCCTCCAGCAGGTGCCCCAGCGCCGCATACCCTTCTCCGTAGTGCGGCTGGATATTACTCTTGAAAATGCCGATCAGTGAGTATGCAATGTCTTCATCTATCGTCGCATTGCGTGTTGAGGCGAGCCGCAGTTTCTCCCGAACACTGAGATGATCGGGGTTGAATGTGATGATGTTTTTGGGGGAGAGATTGATTGCTTTTGCAAGCTCCTGCAGGATTTCCGGCGCTTCTTTGTGATTGAGATGAGTGTTGCCGAGGTATGGCCTCCAGTTGCAATCATAGAATCGAATCACCTTGGGAGCGAGAAGCTCTTGTGCAGTCCAGGAACGTGTCATCCAGATACTGTCTGTGAGGTCCCCAGGAACCGATGAGGATGATAGATCCACGAGGAGAACAAGAGTAGCCGCAGATTCTTGGTACCATTTGTACATCATTTTGAGTGACTGGTTCAACACCATGCTATTCATCTTATCGATGCAGCACGTGTCGCTCCACGCCCATCTGTACCCGTCCGACCGGACTATCTCGCAGAATCTGCGTAATTTATCGTTCGGTGGGGATGGGTCCAGATTCCAGACCGAGTTTGCCAATTTGACATCCTGGAAGGACGGCTCCTTCCCTTGCCATACGTGCGAAAGCATCACAAATCGAAAGTATTTCGCCACCTCCCGCAGAATGTATCCTTCGTCCAATACTCGCGTCACCGAGGAAACCAGTTCTTTAAACTGGGGTTCCGACTTGAATATATGCATCCGCTCAACTCTGTCGCACAAATGACCACTCTTGACGTCGATGAGGACAAGTGGACATATCTCGAAGACTCCGCGAACGATATTGTCGATAAGCATCTCGGAATGGGCGGGCCAAACATACTTCTCCCCTAGTTCTTTGTGGCCTAAGCTAGATATTACTTGCACGCTGTAGGGTGGCACTTACGACGGATGTCCGAACCAAGAAACCCCTGGAGGAGGGAAAGCGTACAGGTGAACGCATCAACTGCTTCATCGTGGCGCTGCAACCCATGCAATGCTGCATGTCTTCTCTCGTATCCCCATGGATACATGGGTTCGACCTTGATCGCCTGGGTTGGTAAATTCCATGATCATCGAACCCTAAGGGTGGACCCATACCTCGTCCGCATCCATCAACGCGGCCTCCCACGAACCCAGCATTGCTAGGGCCTCACTTCGTCTGACGAGAAGCTGTGAACGGTTCGACGAGGCTAGGGACAAAGCAGTCGAGTATTGTGCAACCGCTTCTTTAGGATTATTGGACCGCATTGCAATATCACCCTTACTTGCGGTTGTCGCAAGAGACCCTTGAGTGAGATCTGCCATCAAATATCAATAGACCTCAGCCTGCATTGGCCGTTGAAATGCGCACTCGAATCCCAGCCTTGTGAGAAATGACTTATCGAGACGTTGGCAAAGCTGTTGAAATCGTTGGATTTGCTGGGGCGACCATCGGGGGTGACACGCCCATCAGCGAGGGTGGGATGATCGGGAGTCCGCTGAGCGTTCACTCAGGGAACATGCACACAAGGTTTCCTATTTGATGGAATGACTTACTAGGTCATTGTTCGGGCGCGATCGATCAGCACCGACATGGATTTTATCTTTTTCTCTCAGGGAGACCGTGTCTAATATTGATGAGCGAGTGTGAGAAGATATAAACATAATTTTTACCGTTGTGTGTAACTATGGAGTAACAGATTGGCACCAATGCTTCAAGGTGGTTCGCCAGATCGTTCACCGTCCATGATTCTCCCTGGATGATATCGAGTATAAATATACACAAAGGAGAAGCTTCCTCACCCCTTCAGCCAATTTCAACATGGTCATCCACTGGCTATCATGGGTCACAGCGATCTTTGCGGATGGCTCCTATATCGTCATAAGTGTAAGCACTGCGTATTGTGGTCAAAGTTTTTACAAGCCTTCATCAGTAAATAACGATTGACAATCTCCGATGGATGGGGAGCCTAGTACATCACCGCGTCAGTCTAGCTGCGAGTGAATGATGCATGATAAATCCTGACCCGTGATATTTGTGGTACACGCCCGGTTATCACATCGTCTGATGGGGCCTCCGATACTGTCGATTCGTTGGAGTCCCCCGCCGATGGGTTCAGAAACCAAGCAGACGAAAAAAGCCTTCCAAATAATCCACCCACTTCCTGTCCACTCTGTCCAGTCTCAGACAGAGCAGGTGTGACCGTGATCCCGCGTATGAAAACTGTTTGGTTATTTTGCCCCTGAAGATCAGTCGGGGGTCCAATCTTCCGCTGAAAACGGCCCGCAGGCTGCCAAATTGATTCTTCCTGTATTGTTCGTTCATCTACCTCCACAAGGGTGCAACGCACGTATACCGGGTCAGTATTCGCAGCCCTCTGCATGCTGAATGATGCAATGGACCACGAAGACGTCTTGTAGAACCCTGTGAGTATGTAGAGCGAGTCAGATCGCGATGATTCAAGGCGACCTCTAAAAAGCTCGAGCCAATCCTTGCCATGCTGTTTCGCATGGTTTTCGAACAGTTGCTGATGTGAGGGCCTGAGCTCAAACAATTGCGCTCCCCGAGGTAAAATAATATGCGCTCCATCAACAGATAGAGTGGCACTGTATCGGGTTGCCGTGCTACTAATCGCGCAGTCAGCAGCGTCAAATGGTGGTGGAACGGAACACTCATACGTCGTGTGGAACGAAGACAACTCGTTTACCTGCTCGACATGCCACTCCGTCGCAGGGGAACAGATTACGTCACGAGGCAGGAGGTCATCACCTGCGCGGCGTGTATTGGCGACCTCAATCGATGGAAAGTTTGGCGGAGAACCGCCACTCCCTGGAAGGGGCTCAAAGATATTAAATAAAACATCGAATTGACCTTGGTCGTCGACAATACCAACGTCCCCAATGCTGAGGCCATCATTCTGGCGATCCAGAGGCAATAAGTCTGGAGATGGATTCCATAGAGGGTAACCCTGTATGAACAGATGTTGTGCAAACGCAGCCTGCGCAGACAGAAGAGACCGTTGGGAAAGCATACTCAAGCCCGGTCAAACAAAGGATGCTCTTGAGTCGACTGGTGATGAGGGAAAATGTTCCTCCCTGCTTCCAATAGAAGGCTGGGGATAACCATTTGCCTGCTCGGGCGTTAGAATGTCACTGCAATGATAAGTCTGGAGTCCTATCTGCTCACTGCTGTGCATCGCGATTGCCGCCTGATTTGCCTAAGTAGTGGTGCTCTCTTAGGCCTCAGTGAGTTTTCAAGGGCCCTCTGAACACACGACGACGTGTGGCGTCACATGCCAGACCGCAATGATTGGTGGTCGGTGACTGGTGACCTTTGCCACCGACATGCGTCTGGCTAGCGCTGAATCTGTGTATGACAAACAGATGGGGCTTGGAACTCCGCTGATCAAATGACCCAGCCGATCGTGCCAGGTGGAGGTAAATGGATCTTGTCCACGGTTGACGTGGAACCTTCGCTGACCGATCTGAGGATAGCTGTGATCTGATAAAACATCACTCTCAGTGTCCCTGTAATATCACCAGACGATGTGAACCATATTATTAGCTATGTATCACCAAACTCATTGCACACTGCCGACGTAACGTGGGCGCAATACAGTACAACCCTACCTGCGGTCATACAAAGGCCACCGTCAACGAGGGCCATTCCGAGCCCTCTCCTACACGGATACCCAGTAATCCATCCCACATCTCTTGTTCATCCTTTATTCATACTCCTCGCAGCATTCCTCTGTCGCAACTGTGTATTATCTGCTTTTTTGACCCTTTTGGAGAGCGGAAACAACCTCTGGTGAATAAAATGTAGGTGGCGACGCTGTAGTACTCGACCCACCAGGATTGACCGGCCTGGCCAACCCTTGACCAGGACTCCGTGCAAAGACAACCCTTGTACCACACCAACTGGAAAGCTGCATGTTGCTCTTCCATCGGTGCGTATATGACTGTGGAATGGTATTCGTATTGAGTCTTCGGAGGTGCAATTCAGATGGCATCATCACCAGGAAAGAATCTGAAGAAGTAAAAACGACGTACGACACGTTGGTTATAGTAAAACTCCGATCCGTACTTACTCCCATATTGCGTGAAGGGGGAACTTGTTGAAGTCTAGGCTGCCATCCAACCAGGCTAACTCGGCTCGCATCCGTGGATTCTCTGAACTGGACTCGGACAAGTTATACAGAGGAATCATGTGTGTACTTCACCCGTCGTGTGTCATTCTTGCCAGGTAAGTTAGTAGCAATAATTACTAGTCTGACAGGAGACGTTGGTATGTCGCTCCCGGATTAGTCCTGAGCTATGGGGCTCGATATCTGGGTAGGAGGGCTTCCATTCATTCACCATGTCAGTACACGCAATCAGAAATGATTGTGATCGCTTGGCAGGCAAAGTGTGGGAGTGTTTTGGTGCTATCCCAATAATCCCATGCCACCGTACATTAGTGGTACTCAAAATGGCTATTCTGAGGCTATGCCGGGGCTATTACGAGGCTATTATTGGAATCTGAAGTAGGCCTGTTAGAGTGATCAAATTGAAACTGCGACTGTGCC
>JBBPLN010000963.1:0-11223 GCA_038089815.1 Sutorius eximius
ATGTTACAACAGACAAAATACTAAAACTGTAGAATAGAATGGTTGCTCAAATAAGTGTCCCAATGACATGTCATTTTGAAATGGTTATATCTCACTTCCATGGCAACCAAATTACATAACTAAGAGCACATCTTCAGGGCAGGAATTAGAGCTATTGATGACCCTGCAAGAGCTAGAGCTAACACCTTTTGGTTCTCTTGCAAATGTCAAGTCTTTCCAAAATGGTCCAACATTGGGACACTTATTTGAGCCATTGTACAGCCTATGAGGGTGGTGCAAAGGTTATGATCAAAGATGGAAGTAAAGCAGGAACCAAGACTGTGGTAAATAATGACTACAAAGCTGTGTGAGAGAACAGCTTTAGAAGGTGGTGTCTGTGACTATGAGGTAAGTCCCAGTGAAATCCCTGACAAGGTTATAACAAGGTTAAGTTGAGAAAGAAGGCAGTAACAATAATAGAAGAGAAAAGAAAAGTGTACTGGGTGAACCCACTCATAACATTACCTCCTGTCTAGGGTTCGACTCAGATGAACCTTCTTTAATCAAAGGCAGCAGGGGATCCCATGATATTACCATACCCTGGTGCATTAATGATGTTGTCACTGTAGTCAGCAACTTCTTCGACTTCTCTGGATTACCCATCAATGATGCAGGCATAGTAGTGGCAGTCTGAATGATGGGAGTGACATGAACTGCAGGATTGGCAGGACAACAAGGAGGACAAGGCAAGAGGGGATGGTTCAGTGACTCAGCGATACAAGGGGCATCATCCTTGAGTATGACCAGGGCGCCAATGGAGGTAGGTGGGGCATTGGTAGATGGGGCTTCAGACCTGAATATGTCTGAGTTTGTGACAATGAAAGCATAACTCATTGCAGTGAGTGTATGATGGGGTAAGGAAGAGGGTGTGATGGCCTCCAGTCCAATGAGCTTCAGTATGTTGAAAGGCCTCATCTTCTTCACTATTAAGGGGGGACAAAGAGGCAGAGGGGATGGAGGCAGTCTGTGGTATGGGGAGGTCATGGTAACAAGCAAGGTCTTTGAGATAACAGTCAACATCTTATAAAAACTTGCTGAACTCCAGTTGGTAGGCGAGAGAAGAGAGGGCACTGGTGAGGTTACAATGGATGTCCTTGACCATGGTGGCCAAGAAGAAGGTAGAAGCCCAGGGAGATGCACGGAGGCAGAATGTGATGGGGAGGAAATGGTTGACCTGTAAGAAAGCCTTGTATAAGATGAGAAGTGGGGACCCCATGTCCAGATGGGCATTGATAGCCCTTGCCATGTGAGAATCATCCAGGTAAGTGCAGAGAGTGTGAAGATACTCCACATCTGGAAAGTCTTGGCAGATGTTGTGGGTAAGGATGGGGATGGTTATCAAGACAACTGGGGATAGCCATGGTGGAGATGGGTTCTATGTCAGAGAAAGAAATAGGAGCTGGTGTAGAAAGTGCAAGAGATGACACATCAGAAATTGTTCCATCAGATGGAGCCAAAGTAAGCGAAACAAGCAAGCTAGTAAGTTGGTTGGCCATTGTGTTGAGTAGAAGTTTGGGTTGGACATGGTGAGGTGGTGGTAGTGGAGGGAAGAGAGTGGTTGGAAGGAAAGGCTGAAGGGTGAGCCCTCTTATAATCATCGAGGGTGTCCTTTGAATGTTTTAAGTCCTGTTCTGGGGACCAGGAGTCTTCTTCTGCAGAGTATCCCTTCCATCAGATCAGGAAGGAGTGGTTGTTAGGTAAGCCATGATGTTTTAATATCCACTCAACTTTGTATTCTTCTTCACCTTCTATAAGGTCTGGTGGCAGGGCTGGGAAGTTCCATCCATGGACAGAGTTCTCGCAATAGAGCAATAACAAGGAAGCATGAAATATGGAGTGAATCTTCCATGTCGTGGGTAGTTGGAGTCTATACCATACCACATATAGCACCTGAGTAACAGTAAAAGGTCCTTCCCATTTGGCAGTGAACTTTGCATTGGAGACAGAGCATTTTAGGTTGTGGGCTTTGAGCCACATCTTGTCACTTTTCTTGAAGGGGGTGAACTTTCCATGAGTGCAGGAAGCCATGACCTGTCTGGCTGACTCATGTGAGGCAAGGACTTCATCTTGTGTGGTGGATAGAGATTTCAGATGAGATTTGACTGCAGGGATCTCTGTTTCAGCAATAATAGTGGGAAGGGCATGGGGTTTGTATCTCATCATGAAATAGAACAGTGTTTGGTTTGTGATGGAGTGGGGATGGTGGTTGTGGGTGAATTCGGTGTGGGTAATGTGTTCCACCCATGAAATGTGGTTTGTGGCACAGAAAATGTGGAGGTAAGTTTCAACTTCCTGATTGTCTCATTTGGTTTCTCCATCCATCTGGGGGTGGTACATGGAGGAGAGGGCAAGGTCATAGTTTAGGAGTTTTCTGAGCTCTTGGATGAGGAGTGAGGTGGATTGGGGGCCTCAGTTGGAGATGATTTTGTCATAACAGCCAAAGTGGAGGTAGACTTTGTGGAAAAAGAGGATTGCGATGCTCTTAGCTCTGACCATTTTCATGGTTGGGCAGAGAATTACCTCCTTTGTAAGGCCATGGTCCACCTCAACCAACAGAGAGTTGAATCCATCCAAATGGGGAAGGCATGTTTGGCTAAGGTGGCATCAATGAGATTGACAAAGAGGCAAGGAGGAAGGATGGTGACAGCCTTATTGCCAGTGTCAGTGGGAGGGATGTGATCAGGGTGGCGGAAGAGGGCATCAAGGCCCAAGAGGAGTTTGCCTGTGATGTGGGTGATGTGGAGGTTGAATTCAGAGAGGTCAAGGAGCCATCAAGCTTGATGACAGTTGAGGTGTTGTACTTGGCAAAAGTAAGTAAGGTTTTTGTGGTCTGTGAAGACTTGAGTAGGGAACAGAAAGTCGCAGAGGTAGTGGTGCCAGGAGTGGAGGGTGCAAATAATGGCAAATAGTTCACAATTGTAGACATCATAGTTCCATTCCATGGATGAAAAGGCTTGGGAGGGGTAGGAACAAGGATGCCAGTCGCCATTGGTGTTGGTTTGAAGGAGAATAGCACCTGAAGCCCATTTAAAGGCATTGGTGGCAATGGCAAATGGTTTTGTTGGGTCAGGGAGATGGAGGACTAGTTGGGCAAGGAATAGCACTTTAAGGGTGTCAAACAATGATTGGCAATGTTCTGTCCATTCTCAAGGATGTAATTTCTTTGTTAGATTGAGGAGGGGGTGAGTGACATTGGAGAAGTCCAGGATGAAGTGTTTGTAGAAATTGGCAAAGCCAAGGAAAGAGTGGATGTCACATAGTTGTGAGGGTGTGGGCCAGGAGGCGATGCCATCAAGTTTGACAGGGTCCATGGTGATCTGACCTGGTTTGACAATCATGCCAAGGTATTCAACTTCTGGGGCAGCAAAGTTACATTTCTCCAGCTTCAGGTGAAGGTCTAGTTCTTGCATTCATTGGAGGACATGCTTGGTACATTTTTCATGGGTAGCAGTGTCAGGAGAGAAGATGAAGAGGTTGTCCATGTAGATAACCAGCCAACCTTTGGTAATCATGTCCCAGCAGAAGTCATTCATGAATTGTTGGAATGTGGCAGGGGAGTTGGTAAGACCAAAGAACATAATGGTTGGTTCATAAAGCCCTTTGTGGGTGATAAATGTGGCTTTCCATTGGTGACCGTCTTTGATGTGAACATTGTTATACCCCCATCATACACTGAATCTGGTGAAGACTTTGGCATTACAAAGTTTATCTGTAAGGTCCGAGATTAGTGGGAGAGGGTATGCATCATGGATGGTGTGTTCATTGAGGTATTGGTAATCCTGACATGGCCATGGTTTCCCATCCTTTTTCTTAACAAAGAAGAAGGGGGAGGCTTGAGGAGAATTCAAGGGGTAGATCTTTCTGGCCCATAGATTTTCATCAAGGAATTATTCAGTTGCTTGTTGTTCTTGAGGTGATAGTGAATAGATTTTACCAATCTTTGGGGAGAATGATTCATCAAGATTAATCTTGTGGTTGTAAGGTCTGGTGGGGGGAATGTGTTCAGTGGCTTCCTTTGAGAAGACAGATGCAAACTCTGCATACTTGGGGGGAAGTGTGGTCTTAGGTTTTGCCTTTTCAGCTTTGATTGCAAGTTCAGTGGTGGTGGTCAAATGGGCCACGATTCTTTTCTTTCTTCAGGTGAGGTGTGAAAGCAGGGACATAGGGGGTGGTGTGTGTGGGATTTTGTTGTGAGTGTTTGATGGCACAGGACTGTTCATCAGCATCCCATTCTCTGGCAGCTTCCTTGTACCATTTCTCAATGGTGGTGGTGGAGGTTGGAGGTGATTGATGTGACACATAATGCAGGGTGGGATGCCATGGGCATAGTAGCTGATTAGGGCATTGTTTTCCATGATGTTCACTTCAACAACCTTTATTTGGAAGTTGGTAGTATATTCAGCAAGGGAGGGAGTCCAATTTCTGCATTCTTTTGATTCCATATGAGTAATGGAGAGCAAACCTTTCAAAGGTTCTGAGGGTTACAGTGGTCCCAGAGATGGCTTTCTTGCAGAAAGTAGTGGCCCAGGATAGGGCGGATCCTTCAGTCATATATGGGAGGACAAAGGTGATACATTTTTTGTCCTTGTCATAGATGGTGGTGTTTACATGATGGTAGAACTGCATGGTGCTGATCCATGCTTCTGCTTTGGTGTGATCCCCATTGTAAGGGTTGGGTTGTCCGAGGTGAAGTTCCATGGGTTTGGTAGTTATAGTGCTTGTGAGAGGGTTTGTGGAGAAGCAGGTTTCTCCAGGTGTGATGATGATAGGGTTATGGATGGATGATAGGGCTATGGAGCATGGGGTTTGGAGAGCTTGTTGGTAAGGGTGTTGCAGTACTGAACAAGTGGAAGTGGGAGATGGTGGGGTGGGAGAACAAGGTAGGGATAGAGTTGTGGAGAGTTTGTGGGAGAGAGTGGTTGTTTCTTCCTGCTTGTGAGGAGTGGGTAGGGTGTTGTCTGGGTCTTCAACTGGAGAGGGGGAGTGAGGAGGTGATCTGGAACTATCCAACATGGGAGATTCTGGGTTATGAGGTTGTCTCCAATGGGGGTCTGAGGTTGGTTGCTGAGATATGGTGGTGGTGTAGGATGGTGGGGGCCACTTTTTAAGCTAAGCTAATTCCTTTGTTAGACTTGACCTGGGTAGGGGCAAGCATAGCCTCTGAAATGAAGTACTACAAGGGAGAGTGAAGGCTAAGCCTAACATGAACAAGTACGATGAAGCGACATTACAAGAGTTACTCTGAGACTGAAGTATTCCCCTTTGATTGCTGCAAAGGTTGGTTGAAGACTTGCAACCATTACATTGTGGAGGAAAATGAAGGGGAAGCTAGCTTGTATTGCAGAGGATGATGTAGGTAGTACAGAGGAGAATTAGCTTGGCTACAAGGGAAGCATGGAGTGAAGCTAAATACTGTGTAACAAAGGTTCTGCAATAGCTAAAGGCAGTGAAATGAAATGGAAGTGAAAATGAAGTACAGCCTATGAGGGCAGTGCGAAGGTTATAATCAAAGATGGATTGAAGTAGGAACTGAGACTGTGGTAAATGATGACTATGGAGCTATGTGAGAGAACAGCTTTAGAAGGCAGTGTCTGTGACTATGAGGTAAGTCCCAGGGGAATCCCTGACAAGGTTATAACAAGGTTAAGTTGAGAAAGAAGGCAGTAACAGTAATAGAAGAGAAAAGAAAAGTGTACTGGGTGAATCCACTCAGAATGCTTTGTTTCAGAGGCTATGCTTGCCCCTACCTGGGTCAAGTGTAACATACAGTATATATAGTAGTGCACTGTGGACCTTAAGTCCCTAGTTTGATATATTCAATTTCTCTCACAACTTGCCTGACAACAGTCATCCAAGTTGTGCTCATCATTGAGCTTATGCTCTGAGAGTATCTATGTCTCAATACATAGAGCAAGCCCTCAAGAAGTTTTGCACATGAGTCATTGCCTCATTGCTCCTTGCCATCACTCCCATTGTCTCTGCCTCCCCTTAGTAACAACCTTATAGACTTGTTTTAGAATGCTCTCCTTGGTTTGCACCACCTCCTCTGGTGGGCACTCTCCTTGCCTTGTGCCATCTTCTCTGATGGGCACTGAAACCACCAAAGGAGCATGTGTGCTGTGTTATGATCAGCATATGCCCCTGTCTTTTTCTTTATCACATGCTCTTCTTCCGTGACCTCCTTGATCATGTGACTACTTTGATCCTTGCCTCAATGACCCTGCATATCTTCACTGGTATCCTCAGTTGACTTGTTCTCTGGACCCCTTTCTTGTTTCACTACAGGACTGTGTGTTAGTCACCCTCCCATCATCCCTTTATGCCACATTGGCACCTCATTATCTTCTGTCATGTTGTCACCTTGTCACCTTGGCTTCCTCATCACCTTGCTTCCATTTCACAGAAGCACCACAGCTTCCTTATCACCACAGCTTCCTTGTCACCCACCTTCCTTGTCACAGTGGTTCTCTTCCTCCATGTCCTCTACCCTGGGCTTCTCCCCAGACATCTTATCAGATGGATTACAGGCCATGCATTCTCACTCACACCCTATACTCTATAGATCCCTGCTTGATGCATCATCCATTCCCTTCATATCTTTCTTATCCTTAGTCACCTTCACTGACATCTTATCAGATGGATAGCCCACCTTATCAGAAGGCATGTACATGTATCTTTCTTCATGCTTATCACACTTCTTGCACATATGTCCCTAACCCTTGACCACTCTCACATAGTTCCCCATTTGTACTGCTTAGTCAGTGCCCTTCACTTATAGTATATATACCTTCGCTTCTTGTAGTCAGTTGCTTAACCTCAATCTTCCTACATTCATATGATATCTTGTATCCTCTTGTGACCTTGCTCAATGCATCTCTTCATTCTGGTCAACCCTCAGTCTTGAAGGTGCTACAGACATCACACAACCATCTGGTATCAAACCTGGACCTTCACCCTTGGCCATTAGTAGGGCTTGCCAAGCACCACTTTGGCCTTGGTTGTAACATGCTATAGGTTGCTCTATCTCAAATAAAGACTAGGAGAATGGTAGTAGTCTAATACTCAAGAGCTTCACTAAAGGGGCACTGGGCCTTCACATACTACTCAGTAGTGTGTACATGTTTATAGCAGATCTACCAATACTCTACTATAGTTAGACAAATGAAGGCACACCCTACTATCAGCTGTGCATGGAATGGAAGTATGATATGAGGTGTACAGCCTTCAAGGCTGTGGGGAATGGAAGAGAAGAGCACTGCCTACAAGGCTGTGAGTGGAAATGAAAGGTATAGCTGTTATAGGTCTACATTCTTGCCACTATGATTTTCACTTAAGCACCCATCAAGCCCTCATGTCTAGTAGCTCAATGCTACACTCACTAGGATCAAGTCTTAGAAGATCAGTCACTACTGATCACTGACACCACTTAGATGCTCAATGCATACCAGTCATCATATCATGTGACCATGAGTGCAAGTGCTTGCATGATTGTGCTAACACGCATATTTCTATTTATGATTAGATCTAGCATCTGATCTCAGTAATCTGGATTGCTACCATGATCTACATGCACTATGTGCATTTCACACTTCCATTCCAGGGCAGTGCTCCTTTTCCTATGCACACATGTGCTGTGCACATGCTATCTCTTCCATTCTCTATTTTATTACTTACATGCTTCTTGAGGCTCTGCCATCTTATGGTAACCTCATGGATCATTCTTCTCTTCCATTCCAAGGCTCTGCAGCCTCACTGTAACCCCAAGGACTATTACTTATTATAGATAGATTAGATATGATCTATAGATTAGATCACTACATGTACATACAGGTTACATATCCCCATGGATCATCTTGATTGTGTTGATAATTGCAATCATATCAGCTAATCATGCATGCATCTCACATGCACATGCATTGACAACACTGGGCAGCACAATGACCGTCATCAAATCTACAAAACAAAACTCTTCAGCTGCCCCTGGTGTTAAAGACTGCCTGAGATTTGGTGCAGTTGAGGATCTCCTGGCTGCAATACTGGCATTGAACCTCTGCAACATGATATGTGCCCAGAATCATGCACTGCATTTACTTGACCATTTGAAAACCTCAAGTCATGTCCAACTTGTCATGTGTCTCAAAGGAATCAGGTAAAACTGGAAGCAAGTTGAGGTAGACTCAAGCTTCTGGTGAAGACATTCATCACTCTCCCTCTAGGACCACAGCTGCAAGCACTTTATTATGATCCTGATGATGTGTGTGTGATGACTTATGTATCTTTACCAGTGAGCTCAAGAGATCTTAGATGAGTATGCATGAACAAAATCATCAGAAACCTTGCAATGGGTTGGGATACCCTTAGCACATTTCTTGCAGGTGACATCAAAGAAAATGACATTAGTATCATGGCTTCCATCAATGGTGCACAAATCTACAAGGATAAGGGGTCTGATTGCTGGCTTTACATCTGGATCATCCTGAACCTTTCTCCTGATCATCACTATCACAAGCTTCATTTTATTCCTGGTGGTTTCTGTTATAAGGCAGTAAACCTGGTACACTTTCTTCTTTTTATGCCTACCTTTGCCATACACTTTTACTAGATAACCTTGCCATAGCCTTGCCAGGGAATCCCCTGGGATTTATCTCATATCTATGAACACCACCTTTTAAGGCTGTTCTCTTGTACAGCCTCATGATTTCCTTTACCATTGCCTTGGTTTGTGTCTCTTCTCCTTCATTTGATTGTAACCTTTGTATCACTTTTGCAGGCTGTGTTTCATTCATTACTTTTAGCCACAGCCTGCTGCAGAACTTTATTCCTGTGCAGTACTTAGCTTCTCATCTCACTTCTCTCATCTCCAAGCTAATTCCCCTCTGTACAACTATACCTTGTCTTGCCTGCAATCTGACTAGCTTCTTCTCCTTGCTGTGTCCCACAATGTAATGGTCACCTAGTCACTACCAACCTTTGCAGCAGCCAAAAGGGAATGCTCCAGTCTTGGAGTAAACATCAGTTAAATACTTTACCCTTTAATTCCTCATTTGAAGCATCAACCTTCATGTTTCTCATCATACTTTGTTTCAGAGGCTATGCTTGCCCTTACCCAGGTCAAGTGTAACAGTTTCATCCCTGGTCCTCATAAACCAAAGAATATTAACTTGTTCATTGTTGTAGACCTACATCATTTATCAGCACTACAACACAAAGGCCTCCAGATCTGGGATGCAGCTCATAATGAAATACTTCATTCTAATGTCTATCTCCTGTTTACAACTGCAGCTGGACCTGGCCTCATACTTTGGGATAGTCTTGTTGGACACTGTGGCAAGAATGGCTCAGCTTTGTTGTGGTGTCAGAGGATGACAAAAAGACTCTCACTCTCACTACTATCCTGTGCTATTATGCCCACATAATGCCCATGGAACTAGCAACCACCCACATTTGATATCCCCCAAGGTGGTAGCCAGGAGTACACACAGAATTTACTTCACATCATATCTTCATTGAATCCATGTCAATTCCAGTTGCATTGCATTGAAACTGGAATCTCAAACCTCCACTTATTCTCAGGCTCCACTGCTCTCTTGGCATTCCCATCTACATGACAACTGACCTTATGCACCTTGCTGCAAATATAAGTCACCTCATGATATCCCTTTGGTGAGGAAATATTATGTGTATGCCAACTGATGACACCAATACCTGGGACTGGGCTGTTTTATGTGACAAAGAGATTTGGCAAGCTCATGGTCATGTGGTCAAATCATGCATGTGAACCAGTCAGGTGATCCAAGTTCAGGCCAGGTCTTTGGCTGAAAACTCATGAAATCTTGGTGTCCAAACATACAGTGACTTCCAAAATTGAGTCAATGTTTTGAGATCTTGGAGTATTTGGTATATAACTCAGGAACAGGAACAAATAGAGCCAAAGTATAAGTGGGTGCCTGAATGTACCTGCTCTTGGCTATGTATCCAGCAAATATTTATGTAATTTGAATAGGTATCCATGCAGATATAAGTGGGTCTCAAAGTCGCACCTTACCTGTAGAAATTGATTATGTGATCCATTCTAAGAATGAGCATGTCAGCAAACTTTCAGTTCCATGGCTCAAACCCCGAATCTCCGACTGACATACAACACTGCCACACAACACGGCTGCCCATGGCTATCCCCACGTCACATGACGCGACTGCCCGTGGCTGTCCCACGTCACATGGGTGTCTAAATTAGTCACTACCCCTAAAATAGCACAAAAAGCATACCAAATATACCATTTAAACTAGATATAAGGGCTGGCCAGGCAACCAGGCAACCCATCAATCATGCCCCACATCTCTGAGCATCAGAAATTGCTTGATGCACTCTCCACAGCCAGGCAACATTTAGAGTTGCATCTATATCTGGAAATCCTTCAAGAGGAGATTTCAGATGTGGAATCCTCTAACACTAATGACACATCCTCAAATTCATCATCTGATACAAGTGGCTCAGAATCAGAATCTGATTCAATTAACTCTGTTGTTTCTAGTTCCCCTGATATTCCAACACTCGCCCTTCTTGCAGACTATCATGGGATACTTACTGCACTGGAAGATGAAGTTATGAAGGCACGTGTTCTTCAAACCCATCCCCCTTCCACCTGTATCTCTCAGCTTCCCCTCCTTGATGAGTGGCGATTTGACAACCCAGAGCTCTTCCAGCGTAAGCTGAGAGTCTCGTCTTGCATTTTTGCCAATATTGTCAAGCTCATTGACAATCACCCTGTCTTTCATAACAATTCCAACAATGCACAACTTCCGGTTTCTATTCAACTTGCCATATTCCTTAATGCTGCAGGGCATTACAATAATGCAGCCACTTCACAAGATATGGCAGAGTGGGCTGGTGTCTCTGTAGGCACTGTCCACAATTGCTATAAGCGAGTGATGGTTGCTATATTGCATCATGATGATGATTTTATTCATTTCAATCTCAACCTACCAAAGGATCGTCAGGAGAAGAAAAGGGCTCAGAGATATGTGGAGGAAAAGACATGTGCTCAGTGGAAAGGGGTTTTTTTATGTGTTGATGGAACAGCAATCAAGCTTTTTCAAAAACCTGGCTGGCATGGAGAGGGGTTTTTTGATAGAAAGTCCAACTATTCACTTTCCAACCAGGTAAGTGGTATTTGTTATTTTATC
>JBBPLN010000964.1:0-11219 GCA_038089815.1 Sutorius eximius
CAGGACTAGGTCGTCTGATCAGTAGTGCTTGCATGCCGGCGGCCCGTGCTCCGTAAAAGTCGCTTTTGGCGGTCAGTACCAAAATAGAGAGAGGGTTAGTGAGCCTACCATTGAAGTTCATCACCAACATGTACACCCTGGTCGAGACGCGTCATGTTACCGAGGGACTGTTCGAAGGCGCGTCGGAATATCTCTGTATCGGGTTTCTCGACCCCCTCCTCTTCACTGAGGAGCAGAGGGTGCAGAAACGGGGATATCCCAAGGTCGGCGAGGACGAGACCTGTGCTGATAGCGTCAGCAAGGCTATCCTCGTACTAAATATGCCAGAACGTACGCATTCTTGCGTCTGAATTGCTAATTAACGCGGTGTGAACGTCCATTTCGCGCAGTTGACGTACTGGGATCTATGCATCAGAGACGCCAGACGATGCGAGAGCGGTGGGCTCGCAACATACGTACGGGGAGTGCATCATCAAAAAGCCTGTATCCTTCACTGGAACTGAAGCGACTCATGAGCTGGGACACTATTTTGCCCAGGGACGCTTCGACTGCTGCTTGCATCCTGTCAAGGCCCATGTGTTTCCGGTGAGGAGACGAGCTGGCCGCATACCTTGTGGGTCAGCGCCTGCCCCTATGGCTGTTCTCTTAATGACCTCAGACCACCATTCATGCGCACCTCGCTGGCTGTTGTAGGTAGGTTTGTCCTTTTGTACTTGCTTCAGGCCTTGAAACAGGTACGTGAGACGTAAGTGGCTGAAGCGGCTGACCTACTGGCTTTGAATGAGCGCTGGAGGGCGTTTGGACTTAGAACACCGAGGAAGGGCGCGAAGACCTCCGAGTATTGGACATGGATGGGCCTTCTGGGCGTAATGAGGGTATGAAGAGCATCGAAAGTGACGAGCTTGATCATCTTCTAAAGAGAAAAAGCGCGGACGTCGTGTACATAAATGAATAAAAAAGGTCAGACGTGCGGCGTGGGTCTACTTGCTGTGTCCGCCCGCCATTTGGTCGCCGCACGCGAGACTTTGTCTCGTCCTATCACTCGCCAGTTTTGCTGTCTGGTATCTTTGGACAGCACGCTGCGCACTCGTAACCAGCGCCGACGGGGTCGTACAGCGAGGTGTTGAGCAACAGCAGTGATCTCTCAGCTCTCACGCACCGCAGGCGCCAATCCCCGACCCTCCCTCGTTGCTCCTCTCCTCCAAACGTTCACTATGTCTAGTAATCCTGCACTCGATTCACAATCGCTCCGCCGCACTCAGTCAACCGGAGACATACCCACCATAACACAACCCGCGAGAGCCCGGATATCTGGGTCTCATCGCCGCTCCGTACAACGTGGCCTCGAAACAGTACCCCCCTCTCCCATAAACAATACGGAACCTGCAGAGTAAATCAAACTTTGAATCGTTCGTTGCCGATTGCTGACGCTTTGCAAGACCGACTTCATGGCTCAGGCAGGCCATCCAAAACCCCAGCAGGACCTATCTAGCGCCAGCACCAGTGCAACCTGCCCAGCCTTCGAGGTCGCTTCTGCAGAAGTTGAAAGAGTTGCTAGGCATGGGTCCAGATGCATCCAGAACCAGAAAGGCGTTGGTATCACTGGTCGGAACATTGGTTTACAACCTCCTCCAGGTTGGCTTCCCTTTGTCTCGAAGTACCCTTCTTACCCTAGCGGATCATTAGGCGGCCACCGTGATCACACTCCTCAGCGCGGCTTCAGTGATCAAGAGTCCACAGGATTCTGCGATCGATCAAATCCACGCTTGCGCACGGCCTTTGGTCGCCTGGAATAGTATTTGGTTGGTACGACTTGCATTATCGTCTGGGTTAACGTACTGGAACTACCTCCGCGTTCGGGCGGTGTGAGTTGGTACTGTTTAATTATGGGTCACATTTACTCATCAACGCCTAGAGACAACGCCCCGAGAGAAGACTCCGAGTCAACGACACAGTCGGGCGACACTCAACCCACACGTCCCGGAGACTCTAGGCATCGAAGGCAACAAGACAGAGGGCCGTCCACTGCGGCAAACTCGGATGATCCTCCAGTACCCTACAACCATATCTATGCGCGGTCTGTCATCTGTACTTTATCTGCAGTTGAAACTGATTTGATCCAAGGTTGTCCCTCTTTTTATCCATGTTCACTCTGACATGGTTCCTGACCGCCCACATTCTCGAGTATACTTCAGTAAACACATGTCGTCTTTCCGCCCCTCTCGTCTGGTGGCTTACTTTTGGGATTTTGTGTACCATGTACTTGCTCGTCTTGGAGGTCGTTCTCTTTGGGTTTCTTGTATTCATGGTTTTACCATTCATCATGGTCAGTCCCCGATCATTCCTGATCTCCATGAAGCTGAATTCATCTTTTTGAAGCTCTTCTACAGTATCATATTACTTTGTTTGGGTCGACATCCCTTACAGAATCCGCATTACATCAAACCCGATATCGGGAAGCTCCCGAAATCACTCGTCGACCGCATCCCCCTTGTTATCTATATCCCACCCCCGCCAGACGGCATATCAGTGCCCATCTCCCTACCGCAGCCTATTCACACCTACCCTCCCAAGCAATCCGAACCCGTATCACGAAAGAGATTTGCATTTTTCCGTCGAAAAGTTTTGAAGGACGATGTGACTGATGCAAACAAGGATCGGGGTGTCAAGGTCTCTGTGCAGGATGCTAATAAAGAACCCGAGACATGGGAGGATAACTGGGAACAGTGTGAATACCCTTTTGTCAGACTAGAAGGCAATCGTGCCGCGTGCGCGATTTGCTTGATGGATTTCGAAGAACCAAGGAGATTGTCCGCAGCTTCCCAACAAGATTCCGATGAAGACGGTACAAAGTCTATCCCACCACCGGCCCACGAAGAGGTCATTCCTGTTGAAAACATCACCGAAGAAAATCGAGACGGACTACCTCGGCTCGAAGATGCTGGCGAGGGCCCTCAGCCATTACGCCTGCTGGCCTGTGGTCATGTGTTCCACGTAAGTATTCCGATGTATTGTAATATTTGCTTCTGAATCGTCGACCAGAAAACTTGCATCGACCCCTGGCTGACCGATGTTTCTGGTCGATGTCCGGTCTGTCAAACCCGAGTTGAAATTGATGAGGAACCGCCAAAGAAGTCTAGGCTCGGGCGACGGCGTTGATTTTGGTAGCGTCCTCCTTTAGATTGCTGGCAAAGGGAAGATACGAAGGAGCGATTCGTGATGTAATATTCTACATATTGGACGAGCTGATACCGCCATCTATTCGCATCGACACTCCTTTGGACATACACCGATTTGCACTTGCGAGATGGAACTCAAGGTGGGACGTTCGCGACGACTGCTCGTTAATCTATTGGCATCCATTATCTTTAGTCATCGAGTACTCTTGTTGAAATCATCGCTTAATAAGTCGGTCTCGTTTGCACCTCTGTTCATTCGCTACCACCGTGAACGATGCGGCTAGCAAATCCTGAGCAACAGCCCGAGACAGATAACGGTTATACCCGGCCGGATGAGATAGTAAACCTTGTGCTTGTATCTCGCCGTGGCGCTGATCGGGACGTGGCAGGACCGGCCGTTCTCACATGGACTTTTCGACACGGACAGGGGTACCGTTGCGGCCAGGAAGATCTGGCTCAAGATTAGCCTTGCAGCCGTCGGGCTCCTCATATTCATTATACTGGCCATTTTGTCCATCTATTGGGCAGCTCTCGGGAGGTCTTTCGGGAACATTCATAATTTATCTGGGTATGTCGTAGTGAGTTCTTTCGGACTCGAGGTCCAAGGCGTCAGCTAACAGGACCGCCATAGGATTTTGACGGGGAACAGATCGGCCAGGCGGTGACGCAAGCATTCTCTACTTTGCACGGCAACGAACAACTGTCTTGGCTGATGCGAAATTCGTCGGACTTTCCAAACGGACCGTCGGACGTCCAGGAGGCTGTCCTTGATCATCGTTGTTGGGTGGCCGTGACGGGTACGTGTCCTCGCGCTTTGCCGTTCGAATCGTCTAACCCATCGTTTCTAGTTAATCCGAATGCGACATCTAACCTACTTGCAGCAATTAGTTCCACTGATGCAGCGTATAATACTTCTCAGGCAATCAGCGCATACCTGACAGACGCAAGGAACGAAGCGGCGTAGTGAGCATCCACACCCTGATGTTCAGGTAATATCTGGTGACGTCCTTCCAGCCGCATCACTATTTCTCCGATGGCAAGAATCTTCTTTCACACCCTAGACGTTCGATGACTCATTAACGGGTTATATGTAGGTCAAGGCGATTCTCACGAACATCACGCAGGTGTTTGGTATAGCCTTTGCGGGGCAATTAGCATCCCATCAAAATCTTTCCGGCCTGATGAGCACCGCGCCATCCCTTGTGACATTGCCTATCAACTACGCACTATACGACCTCAGGCCATTCGATGTCCCTGTGTACGTCCCGATCGCATGCAAAACGAGTGTTGCTGACCTCTTTCAGGGCATCTGCTGTTGATTTTGTCGGACTCATATACCTCATGATCCTCGCGGTAGGCGTCCTTTACCGCAACGTCGAACTTGCTGACCGGCTGTTTGCGTAGTTCATACTAACAGTAGGCCCAATTCACTGGATTGTTGCTCGAGATACTAATAATACCTTCAGAACCACCTTTTGGCTGCAGATGCCCAGAGTGGCTTCGGTAGACGTCTGACACTGAGGTCATTGATCTTGATGCGCTTGTTGTGGCCCTTCATCCTGTACTTCTTCGTCTCTGTAAGCAAAGTTTTTCCCGTACTTTTCTTAAACTCATATGATTTCAGCTGGTATATTGCTTACTGAGTCTGGCGTTTGGCGTTCCATTTGGACGATAGTGGGCCGGGCTTACTGCTTTCACAGCGCGTACTGATGGTCGCATAGTTACAGTGCTGGCTTCGTTATTTATTGGATGATGTCCTGGGTGGCGATGGCCGCGCTGCACGTTTCTTTTCGTCTGCCAAGTAGTTGCCATTCTCACAAATAAATAGGGGGTTCGCATTGGAGTCCATGATAACCCTCATGACCGTCAAGTTCGTCCCCGTCTTTCTCGTCCTGTGGATCATTGGTATGTCGTTTTTCTAAGCAACCGACCAGCCATCCATAACCATGACTTTGCAGTCAATGTCTCCGTATCATACTACCCGATCGAAATACTTCCAATCATATTTCGGTATGGGTATGCCATGCCGTTCTACAATGTCTCCAATACTGTCCGCACGGTCGTCTTCAATACGAAAAACCAGAGTAGGTCAAACCATCAAGGAAGACAGCTGTCCTGACTATTGTCCCCTTGCCCAGTCGGACTCAACTTTGGTATACAGTTTGCGTGGATTGCGGTTTCGTGCATCACTTTGCCGATTTTCCAGTGGCTCGTTCGACGTAGACAGGTTCAAGCTTGGCGTCAGTCGCAAGTCAAGGCCGAGTAGAAGAAAAGGAAAACATGATTTGTTCGCCGACTTGATACTATGATAGCCAATCTAATCTTACTTACATTATCTTTAGTCGTTATATCTAACCAATCCAGCCGTCTGGCGTAGTCATGGCCAGTGAAATGTGATCTTGGCGAAATACCAGCTATCCATTAATCATGATCGTGCTTGTACGTGCTTGAAAGACAGGAGTGAATGGGGATGGCAGATGATCTATCTAGCAATGGTAGGGAATATAAAGTATGGTAGGAAGTCCAGGCGTGTTTAGCTTGGTCCCGGTCCTGGAGTATGTGACTCGGCCCCCGGTTTTGCCACCTCAGGTGGTACATCCTCCCGAGCGACTTGCATTTCAGCCTCTATTCGTTCACGTGCACGAACGACCTTTGACTGTAGATAATGTGAATGTGTGGGTGGTGGTGGTGGTCTACCAGCTCGTGCACCGGAAGCTGGTGAATCTGGTGGAGGTCGAGGGGAGTTTATTTTGAACAAATGCTCGTAGTTCTAAGCAAGCACGCGGTTATTTGCCCGTCATAGCCGCGAACGACTGAACATCCACTCGCCTTCGTCATATTCTCCATAGCCTCCCCACGCTTCATGTTCAAAATAAGATGCGCCTCATCCAGTGTCATGCGATGTTCGCGCGTCAACTTGTCGGTTACTGAACCGGAGGTGGCATTGCGTATGCCTCCGACATCAGAGCTGAGCGCCTCTGGACGGTGTTTAGCATCTGGGGAAAAAGTCACGACACACGAGGGTTGAACCAAGGTACAGCATGCATCAGCGAAACCATTCAGCTAAACAACGAGACGTGCATCGTACTTTGAACGGCTTGTCTGCCCGCAGCAGCGAGAGCCTTACCGAAAATTTGTGCACCGGTAAAAATAATTTGCCCGATGAGCCTTGGTACAGACTAGATAGGAATGAGTGATACGTCCGACCCGGTAAAGGTACATACCATGAGGTGAACCAGATGCTGGACCCATTCAAGCAGCGCATAACCTCGTCGGCACAAGTCACGTGACCATCAAAAATTGCTGGTCCTTCCGAGCCGGACGCGTATCAAGTTGGTGACCATGACTGGTCTACCTTCAAGTTCTCGGTCCAAAAAGCGGAAAGATCATTCGGAAGATCTCGACGTAACTACTAGTTCATCACAGAAGAAGAAAGAAAAACGACACGAAATAGCGGCTCAATTGGTTGCGTCTCCCTCGGAAGATGCTTTGCCACCCCAAAAGCACACACTACAATCACCCAAAGACAAGGGGAAATCACGCACGCTGGACCACCCGAGTGAGTTTGGCGTAATCAACGCTAGTATCGTCCTTTCCGTTCCTCCCGTCTTTGCCTCCAATCTCCGCGCTGGGGTGGAGGAAATGCTAGATAGCATGGTTATGCGGTGAGCGTTGGAATCTGTGACTGTGCGCCTCTTTCGTTGATGAGCAGGCGCTGATCTGTAATTACATTCCTTTGCTGATAGATATATACCATCTTTGCAAGGTGTGCTCTTGGCACATGCAAACATACTGTTTCTCAGCCAGACCGCAAGTATACGTGGGGATTGTCCTTTTGCCGTGTGCAACGTGAGCTTCGATGCGACCGTTTGGGCCCCCCGAGTCTCGATGAAGCTAGGTATGCGCTACCCTCGATCTCGTTCGTTGCTCGTACTAATACTGTAATCATTCATTCCTTCTGCTTGCATGAATCCTCTTATGCAGTGGGTAGGATAAATGTTTGCTCCCCTGACCACATTTCCCTTCTTGTGCACCGCACTTTCAATGTCTCGATCCCTCGACATCATATTCCACAGGATCAGTGGTTGTTCGAATACGGGCCAGCAGAAAATGACCCCGAATTCGGAGGAGGAAGGGACTGGGACACGGAAGGCAAGTCAAAAGGCGCATCTGACAAAGAGGGCGACGTGGAGATGGATGATTCTGCTGGGCTGAATGTATCTGAAGAGACTCGAGACGCAGAAAGCAGTGGCTGCTGGGTGCATCATTTGACGGGATCAAAACTTGGCGATCCAGATGGTTATGTTGAGTTCACAGTGATCGGGTGTGTTCCTCCTCCTTGAATCTGTCAATACGAGTTCTACTGTGCCTTATTGAACACACGGTTCGACAGACTGACAGTAGCGAACGAAATGTTGTCACTGCAAGGGTCAATCCAGCCGGATCCATTCTCGCCTGAACATGTCCCCCACCCTAGCAAGCGGGCCTCTTCCGCTTTTCGACAGGATGAAACATCGGAACTCGAGGTCCACGTAGAAAGTAACAAGGAAGAGGGGGAGAATGACGATGACGAGAGTGACGAAGATGGGTTTAAACACCTCGCGAGGCTCACAGATGCCGCCCAGGCGACCCAGAAAGCGAAGCGCGCCGAAGAAGAAGAAGAGGCAAAGCGACTTGAAAAAGCAAAGAAACGAAAGCGACGAGAGAATGATGGCACTGATGGCGTTCGCCATGGCAAGAGAGCAGAGAGGAAGCGAATAAAGGGGACCACATCATGATACAGTAGAACTAACAGCTGTCGGGAACTCTGATAGGACTTTCGTTGTTCATGTCGCTCCATCGTCATGGGTTGTTACGTGGAACATGTTCGCACGACGTTTAAACTTACGACCGTACCACATGTGTACCATCTTCGATCTCTCAGCCTACGCCATTAATGTTGGCTCAATATTCCAGGTCTCTGACCTTCACCCAGGCTTTCGCCCGCCGACTGCCAGCTGGGCGGTGCCGGCCCAAATGTGGCGCCGGTATCATCACACTTTTATTCATGGACGATACTTGTCTCGAAAGATTCATGGATAATCTTTTGCCGGCCGCAACGTTTCATTCGGGCAACTCGCTATGGCGCATCACCAACGCGGGATGTCGCCATTAACCCACGAAGAAATGTCAAGCTAGCTCACTCATTGGGATCGTGTCGCTCTGGTCGACGGTCGTTGGCGAGCCTCCCAAGTTTGGGAGGTTGCGTTCGCATGGCGGTGACGATGCCTCGATTTCATGCAGATAAACTTACCAGGTTGTCTACGCTACTGGGAGCGATATTCTATGTGCGTACTCGGCCCTCGGAGCAGCCGGCTCAAATGACTTCCAGATATATCGACCTATCGAGAGTGCATCGGCTCGGATACCGAGCTGGACGTTTACTGTTTTACAGCCAGAGTAGGAAGTGCCGTGTGCTCACTCAATCCCGTGACACATCCCACCCTTTGCTCGGAAAAATGCTGGTAGAAATGAGGTTTTTGCAGCCATGTGGAATGCACCCATTTTGCTTCAACCAAGTTTCCAGGGATAAGGCGTTCTTTCATTCCGATTGGCCGTCCTTCACCATTTTTCTCATTGTAACGGCACATTGCTCAGATGTGCGCTGCATCAGCTTTCGATTTCTCCACGAAAATCGATCTGACCCAAAGATAGAAGGGTATGGTGGGTATCATAGATATGTTTATCGATTACAGGTGCGCTACCACAAGGATCAGTATGTGCTGGTGTTTCGGAAACCGGCCGTCTCTTCAAGGAGACCATACTACCAACATCATTTCATGAGAATATCGGGGAGCGTGCTGAACGTATAAAGCCTTCAGGATGCTCACCACTTCTCAAGCCCCCACTACATAGGCGATACATAGCTACCTTATTCTCAGCATGGTCTCCAAGTTCGCCCTTCTCAGCAACCTTTTGCTCGCTTCTGTGGCTCTGGCCGCCCCTTCCTCTCGACTTGGGGCTCGCCTTGCTCGCCGTAGCGAGAGCCGCCAGTCCCAACCCATTAACCGTGTCGAAGCGGCTGCTGGCGGCGTCTCAAACGTGGAGTACAGCTCCAACTGGGCTGGTGCTGTCTGGGAAGAGGGTGACGTTCGTATTATCCCCTACCGTCCACGGTCATAGTCGATCTCATTCATTTACCAACAGGGAACATTCACCACTGTCACCGGTACCTTCACTGTCCCCACACCTTCGGGAAGCACCGGTGCTGCCTCTGCCTGGGTTGGTATCGATGGTGACACCTGCGGAAATGCCATCCTCCAGACTGGTATCGACTTCGTCGTCCAGAACGGAGCGGTTTCATACGATGGTAAGAGATGCCGTAGCGTCAGTCTGAATTTATTTTTATTCGTCGTTCGTTGAACAGCTTGGTACGAATGGTACCCCGACTACGCTTATGATTTCTCTGGTATCAGTCTCAACGCTGGTGATGTTATCCAGACCACCGTCACTGCCTACTCTACGACCTCCGGTATTGCGGTCATTGAGAACTTGAGCACTGGTCAGACCGTTTCCCAGGAGCTCACCTCTGCTTATGCTCTTTGCGAGCAGAATGCTGAGTGGATCGTCGAGGACTTTGAGGAGAACGGTAGCCTTGTTCCCTTCGCGGACTTTGGCACCGTGACGTTCGAAAGCGCCACTGCCTCTGGCCCTAGTGGTGTTACCTACACCCCCTCTGGCGCCACGCTCATTGACATTGAGCAGAATGGCCAGGTCCTCACATCCGTCTCCACCAGTGGAGAGACCGCCACAATCCACTACGTCTAGACCGTCACTGGTCCCCGTTTGTAGGAAAATTCAGCGAGTCTATACTCGATCGTAGCGATAGCGTGTTTATTTTCTGGGAATGTATTTTGATGTACGAAATAAGACATGTATCACCTGAGATGCAACTTGGGGCGTGGGCAGTAACGACGCATGCCAGGTGTCGGATATCGGATCTCGACCTGGCGAGAGTTAATCGCATCTCAAGCCGACACGTCTGCGATCGCCTTACATCCAAGCTCCTGAAGAACAAGAACGTACTCGCCGACGGAGACGCTTGTTTACCCCCCACGCCGTCATGTAGGCTGTCCTTCAGGATCAAACCGAGGAGGGAGAGAGCTTTGAGACGCTGAGAGCCAGCCCACTCCACTGCCCATGGGACTGTGGTATTTAGCAACTCTCCAGGCTCCCGAGTCCAGGCTCTCGTGTTCGCCATGACAGGGTTTTTTTTTTGGTGCAGGTGAACCCGCCGGGCCCGCAGGAGCAGCTATATGTGGGTACACATACCCAGGGAAGACCTGCCGGCCGCCACCGAAACGGAATTTCATCCTAGATACACTTTTGCGGCCCGGGCGTTATATAGCCAAATCTATATTCCTATTCAATACCATGACACTTTCCGCGCTGTTCCTCGCATGTGCGGAATACTAGCGGAAGGTGGGGCTCTTGCGTCCATGTGGGTAGACCCCCTTTGCTTCAACTCAGTTTATCTAAAATCAGGCGCGTCTTCATGTCGATTGACCACCTTCCATTCATTACCTCCGCGCAAACAAGTTATTCGGATGCAGCGTCTTGTTCTCTATCTTTTCACGAAGACCTGAAAACCACTTTAGAACGAAAATAGACGCGATGGACGCCTTTTTGGACGAGCCTTATCGGACGCAAGTGCACAAGGACATGGATCAGAATGGGCTAGTTTTCCGGGGCTTATCTTTCAATGTTATTTCATCGGAAAGTCCGGGCTCCAGACATATAAAGGTCGCAGGATGCTCTCTCTTAGCCTCAGGCTCCCGCTGTATCGTTCCAATATTCCCGACATGGTCTCCAAGTTCGCCCTTCTCGGTAACCTTTTACTCGCGTCTGCCGTTCTGGCGGTTCCTTCCTCGCGGCTAGAGGCTCGCCTTGCTCGCCGTAGCGAAAGTCGCCAGTCGCAGCCCATCAACCGTGTTGAAACATCAGTGGGCGCTGTCGCCAACGTAGAATACAGCTCCAACTTGGCTGGCGCTGTCTGGGATG
>JBBPLN010000965.1:0-11195 GCA_038089815.1 Sutorius eximius
GAGGGAACCAATCAATTAGAAGGGAGTTTCTGGAGTTCTCTGGATACAGTGGACTTTCCAGCACAAGTTCCAGAGGAAATCTAGTGAATAGAATGACCATTGGAAGCAAATTTTCCTTCCAAGCAGAGAAGATGGAAAACATAGTACAATTGTAGAATTTGTGAATATTGGCCTGGTTAAATAGCTTGACTATATGTCATGTGATATGTAACATAACCACAGTAACAATCTGCCCACAGTTTTTTGCTATAGAAATGGTGGAGCACCAGATTCTGATATATTTACAACACACTCACATAATTGTCCCAATGAGTGTCTGTTTTTAAATGCATATATCTCCATGGCTTCTGATCTGGATTACATAATTTTATTCTCACCACTTAGCCCTGAGTGACTGCTTCCATTTATATACCAACACTTTGTTTGTATTTGTTTTAGTTCCTGAGTTATTCAATCAACAATTAGGAAGTGCAAAACATTGGGACAATTTTGTGAGTCACTGTATATAGTTTCTGGCTTGACAGCCTCTACCTCAGTCCATTGCTTGCATGCAACTGAGGTAAGCCTGCATTACTGTACCATTATGACCATACTCACCCCGTACATAGTTATCCTACTAGGTGAATATATATCTAGTCCATTGCCCACACATGACTGAGTTATCCTACTAGCCATGTGCTCTGTCCTTATCTCCTACTAGCCTTCTTATAGGTTATGAGCCCTGACTTGATGCTCTAAAACCAAACCATAACCTGCTGATTGATCACTATGTCCATTACTCCTGTCACTACCAACATGTTGCTGAGCAATGTCCCAAAGCTTGACATCAAAGGGACGAATTGGGCAATATTTGCCTTCTGTTTTGAGGTAGCTGTCCAGGCAAAAGGAATGTGGAGCTGTTACAGGGGAATATTTTACCCCTATCTTTTTTGCACTTAGATGTGCATCCACTTGCCATTGACCACTAGTGCCACTTAGATGCCCAGTTGCATTCCAGTCGCTAAGTCTTGACTCACACTCCCTCACCACTTGTTTGGCTTTGTTTATCTTTTTATAGAGTTTGCACAGCCCTACTCTGCCTCTTCATTTCTGTGCTGTGCACCTTCTCCTTTTCATTACTGCTCACAGCCTTGAGGCTGTTCACTTCTATTTAATTACCATCTTCCATTCCAGCCACAGCCATGAGGCTATGCGCTGCTTCCATTGTTCACAGCCTTGAAGGCTGTCTGTGCTTCCATATTGCACAGCCAATTGTGGGCTATCTGATTATTAGTCTATATATAGGAGTACATTGTAGATATGACATAGGCATGTACAAACAGTAGAATAGTACTTAAGGGTTGAGCCTGCCTCCAGTGAACTCCAGTCTAGTTCACTTGGAGTTTTCCCCATAGCTCTTGTGTGGATATGACTACTGCCACTTCTTCTCTCTCAGTTGCTGTTTTGGTACAACCTATAGCTTAACCACTTTGCCTTTGGGTTGTTTCAGGAGCCATTTTGATGGCACCTCCACATAGCCAGTGCATGTCATGCCCTTGACAGCTGCCCAAACCAAGGAGATCAACAAATGAATGAAGGACGAGAGAATTACCAAGCACTTATTCACCCAGTGCATCCTGGACTCAACCATGCTGAAGGTTCGAAAGATAGCCACTGTTGAAGCCATGTGGTCAGACATCAAATGTAAGTACACCAAGAAAGGAGCATATGCACAAACCAAGCTGCACATGCAGTTCCTCAAAATGAAAATGACTCACAACAGCAATGTCCCTCAGTTCTTGGATGGCCATGAACAAAATGCAAGGAGTTAGTGTCCATCGGTGTAGACATCAATGAGAAAGACTACCACTCAATGATGATACAATCCCTTCCCAACTCCCTCACAAACTTCACCTCTAGTCTGCTTGCCACTGCTTGCCTGTATATGCAATCAAAGATGATCAAGCCTGATACCTTGATCTTGCTTATCAGCAATGAAGTGGATCAACAGAAATCAAAGTATACTCCCTGAAATGATAACAAAGATCACGACAAGGCTATGGCTGTCACAGCACCAGGAAGGGGATGAGGATGTATTCATGGAAACTGCCCTCCCTGTGGTGATAGGCTGAAATGGCTCTGTTGGATGTGCAGATCAGATCAGCACCTTGCAGCTTACCATGATCAGAAGTCCAAAGATGAAAAGAAGCCTGTGGTGCAAGGTAGTACACATGTGGCTGTGCCTGACTTAGATGAAGAAAATGGAGTCTTTGGAGTCTTTGAGGATGACAAATCCTTGCCAGATCTAGAGACCATTGAGTCATCTAACAACGAAGACTCAGGTGCAGGGTACCAACCTTCTGATGATGAAGACAATTGGTTCTTGGTTACTGGCGATGATAGCCTGTGGGGCTGTGGGGCTGTGGATGAGATGATGAGACACAGGAAGTCAACAGTGATAGTGCACCAGTTGACTGTGTATGCTCCTCAATTGTTGCCAATGAAAGCCTGGAAAACGAGGCAATGGAGGTTAATGACTGTCCAACAGAGCCTTACCATGTCAAGCTATATGACTCTGGCACAACTTGTCACATCACCACCAAGTGCAACCAGATAATTGATATGAAGCTAATTCCACCCAAGTCATTTATGGCCATGAACCAACAGAAGTTCACAGCCACAGGTGTAGGAGACCTTATCATTGAAATACCAAATGGAATCAGCACATCAGAACTGTGCCTAACACAGGTGCTGTACTCACCAGACATTTGGTACACCCTTGTGTTGATCAGCTGTCTCGATGAGATGGGCCTTCAGACAACTTTTGCAAATGGATATTGCACAATCTGCAACACCAATGGAGAGATGATCAGGCATATATTGTGATCAACAAAGGGACTATACTGCATGATGCATGAGAGTGACCATGTGGCTGCTGCTAGCAAATGGGTCATGGTGATGCAGTTGCATTGCTGTCTGGGATACATTGCACCATCTACTATGTGCAAGCTGGCCAAAAAAGGACTGGTCAGCAGGTTGAGGTATTGCCCAGACAAACATGGAAGCACTCACTGTGAAGCATGCATCTACAGGAAGGCGACATGCAAGCCGATAGCAAAGGTGTGCCAGGGGCCATGCACTGAGAAACTCAGCAACATTGTGTACACCAACACTTGGGACCCAGCACCCACCATGATGATTGGAGGACGATGCTACTATGTCACATTCACTGATGACCATACCTGTCTGACACACCTTTACCTGCTTTGCTGTAAGAGCAACACCTTCAAGGTGTACTGTGGCTTTGAGGCCTGGTTGGATTGGCAACTTGCTGCCAAAATCAAGTTACTCCACTCAGATTGAGAAGGAGAATACCAAGGGAAAGATTTTGTGCTGTATTTACAGCAGCAAGGTACTGTGCAATGCTTCACCATGCACAATACCCTGCAGCACAACAGTGTAGCTGAACAGCTTAACTGCATGACTTTGGAGTGTGTGTGCACGCTTCTGCATGTGAGTGGTCTACCAAAGCACCTGTGGGGCAAGGTGGCCCATCATGTCGTTTGGCTGAAAAATCAATTACCTACCAAGGCCCTCAATGGCAAATCACCATATGAAGTTGCAATGGGATGTGCACCTGATTTGAATGGCATGTATAAGTGGGGATCCATTGTCCATGTTAAGATTGGTCAAGGTATGAAGCTGGGAGGATGAGCCGAAGCTGGTCAATGGATTGGAATTGATGACTGAATGGAGTATGCATGTCAAGTGTACTGGCTGAAGACAAAGACCATGACCATTGAGTGTGAGGTCTTCTTTGACACTGTGCCTAGTGCCACTGAGGGGGAGGAAGACTTGCCATTGGGCAGTGCCACCTTAGTGCAGCAGCATGTTCCTGGCAATGCTGTACAGCCACCAGCTAAAGGCACCATTGTACTGCATGTTGCACAGCTGAGCCAAGTCACACCTGTCAATGTGCCAGCCACATCACCTGACCATCTGGCAGCACCCAACATACCTGAATCATGCCCTCAGTGCATGCGCAAGCCCAGCCAGCATGTACTCGATATTATCAACAGTAAAGCTGATACCACCACCATCCCTTGTGACATCCAAATCTCTGCACTGATCCCAGATGATCCAGCCTCCACACCATCCAAGCCAACTGTTTTTGAAGGTGTTGGCATGAGCAAGCAAATACTAGTGGCTATAGATGAAAGATACACCCAGGACTACGATGAGCACAAACTAACTATGCTCATCAAACAAGGTACCACTGCAGCCAAAGTGCTCAAATCAGCAATGCTCACAGAAGCACACTGCTGCTTGGATTGGCCACAATGGGAATGTAGCATCTGGGAGGAGCTTGAGATGCTTGACAAGGCAGGAACATGGGAGCTTGCTGATCTCCCAGCAGGTGCAAACTTAATAGGGTTGAAATGGGTCTTGCATGCAAAGAAGGATGCTGCTGGCAACATCATGCACTACAAGGTGTGCCTCATTGCCCAAGGCTTTTCACAGGTATCCAGTGTCAATTACTTTGACACATACATGCCCATCACCAAGCTTGCCTCAATCTGTACCATCCTCGCCCTTGCCATCCAACAAGACCTTGAGCTTCACCAGATCGATATCAAGAGTACATACCTCAATGGCAAATTACAGGACAACAAAATTATCTACATGCATCAGCCGCCTGGTTACACTGATCCCAACCACCTGCACCATGTCTGCCTTTTGTGCAAAACCCTGTACAGACTAAAACAGAGCAGTTGCTGTTGGTATCAACACCTGGTGGAGATCCTGGTGACAAAGCTTGGCTTCACACAGTGTGAGGTTGACCAAGCTGTGTTCATCAAGTGGACGAATGACATGCTCACTATCATAGTCATGCACATCAACAACTGCACCATAGCCACCACCACACTCAAGCTCATCAACACCATAAAAGCACAGCTCAGCTGCTTTGTCAAAGTAACAGACCTTGGTGGGCTGCATTGGCTACTTGGCATCAAAGTCACATGCAACCACAGCAAACACATGCTTGCCCTCTCACAAAAAGCCTACATTGACTCCATCCTTCACTGTTTCAACTTCAACAAGCTCAAGCCTATTTTAACCCCCATGAATCCAAGTGCAAAACTCAGCATCACACAGTCTCCATCAACCACCACAGAACACACCACCATGCATCACATACCATATCAGGAGGCCATCAGATCACTCATGTATGCAGTGCTTGGAATGAGGCCTGATATTTCATACACCATGTCACAAGTATCTCATTTTCATCCAACTCTGGGCAAGCACATTGGAACACCATAAAGCGCATTTACTGCTACCTCACAGGCATGAAATCACTACAGCTCATGTATGGAGGGGGAGAAAGGCTGCTTGTGGGCTACACAAATGCAGATGGCAGTGTTATTGAAGACTGCCATGCCATATCAGGCTATGCCTTCCTGATTGATGGAGGCACCATTTTGTGGAGCTCCAAGTGTCAAGAAATCGTGTTGTTATCTACCATGGAGAGCAAATATGTTGGTGCAATGCATGCTGCCAAGGAAGCCTTATGGCTTCGATTTCTTATAGCTGAAACATTCATCACCATACCCAATCCCACCACCATCTTCTCAGACAACCAATTGGCCATTACACTCACAAAAGACCATCAATATCACACATGCATGAAGCACATCAATGTGTGATTTCATTTCATCCATTGGGTTATTAATGATGGAAAGATTCAACTCATTTTCTGTCTGACTGGAGAAATGGTCACCAACACATTCATCAAAGCACTCCCCTCACCAAAAGTCAAACACTTTGCATCTGAACTCAGGCTCTGCACAGCTTGAGGGGGTGTGTCAAAATATGCATGCATGCATGCAGCCACACATTGGACCAGTGCCACATTTCTACAGACCTTAGCTTACATTTTCCTTTGTACTTTGTTATAATACAGAACATAGCAAGACAGGGTCATCACAGCACATGACAACATGCTTTGTGTACTCACCTCCTTTGCTTTGTGTTGACCCTTTGTACCCCACACCTTTCCTTTCTCAAACAGTACTTAAAGACAGGTGTATATAGTTTCTGGCTTGACAGCCTCTACCTCAGTCTGTTGCCTGCACGCTGTAAGAATAATAAAAGGTGGGGTAGGGCGAATAGGTTTGTCCCAGGGGTTCTGTAGGTAAGGTTGTTAGTGTAGAAGGGTTTGCTGAGACTGACTGCAGCGCTGGAGAGTGGTCCGGATGATTCGGACAATGAGAATGACCCAAAAACGAATATTCCGGACTAGGAGGAGGTCTGGAGACAAGGAAATGATATTCTGGATAGAACAAGGTCCGGATGACGATGCTGATGACAATGGAAGACTTAGAGATGATGGGTGATCAAGGCAGACGAGCACAAGATGATATTCTAGGAATATCAGTACAACATTTATAGTCTGGGCATACCCAAGACTGTAACCAAGGAAATGACAGGTACATGTGGTACATGTCTAAACCCATCGGAACACGTTCCGAAAGTAAAAGACAAGGATAATCATCAATGAATAAGCAAGGAACAATAGGTCCAAACCAAAATACAGGTATTCCAGACCGAAACCAGCATAATCCAGACCAGATTACATAGATTTCCGGTCAGAAATCAAACCAGACTCAAATTGGATGCAAACTGGACTGCATCAAATGGAAAGGACTGGACACTGAATGATTGAGGACACCTAGAATACTGCAAAAGGAGGATTTATGAACATAGAGAGCAACAGGCTCCTACAACGCGACTGAGGTAAGCCTGCATTACTGTACCATTATGATCATACTCACCCTGTACATAGTTATCCTACTAGGTGAATATATGTATATCTAGTCTATTGCCCACACATGACTGAGTTATCCTACTAGCCACATGCTCCATCCTTATGAAACCACCCAAACCCCTAAGGCTCATGTGGCCATGGGATGTGCACTCAAGCACCAAGTAGGGTTGCACGTCTACCTAACTGATCTCTTGTCTTCTTAGACTTAGGGGCTAAAAGCCTGAAGAGGAGAAAGGAGAAAGTGGCATGTCATGTCACTGCTTCAGTGGAGTATTGGGGAACTCTCCAAAGTGAACTAGACTGGAGGATGTCCAGCTAGCTCACCCCAGCTTATATAGGGACCAGCTACCTATGTACATCTGTATACAGTAGATCTAAGATAAATACTAATCTATATATATATAGTAATGGTCTGTATGATTACAGCAAGGCTGCAGAGCCATGGAATGAAAGGGAAGTAGTCTGTGAGATTACCATGAGGTGGCAGAGCCTCAATGAAGCATGTAAGTAATAAATAGAAATGGAAGAGATAACATGTGCATGGCGCATGTGTGCATAGATGATGAGGCACAGCCTCAGAATGGAAGCATGTACATGCATACAATGCATGCAGATTGTATGGCAATGAGATCGCCAAGATCAGATGCTAGATCTAATCATAAATAGGGGTTATGCACAAGTGTGCAATCTAGCGCATGCTTGCACTCATGTGGTCATGTGATATGACAACTGGTATGCATCAAGCATCTAAGTGGTGTCAGGGATCATGTGATGGCTTGACTAGGAGTCAATCCTAATAGATGTAGCATTGAGCTACAAGTTGTGAGCGCTTGATGGGCACTTAAGTGAAAATCATAGGGGTTAAAATGTCACCCTGTAACACCTTATCTCCTACTAGCCTTCTTATAGGAGGTGTCCACCAATGGAGGTGGTGTGGGTCGAGGAGGGCATCTGCCAGTAGAGGCAATGCAAGGGTATTCAGGGGGAATGAAAGATATGGAGTGAGTGTTGATCCAGTGAAGGAGACACCAAGTGTCAAGGAACTTGTGAAGAGCATGTAACTGAGGAAAAAGATAGGGGTGCACAAACAATCATAATGTCATCCACTAGGTCTATGGCTGTGCCTACCCAGCCCTACTATAATAGCAACATCCAAGCAGTGCTCAAATATGGAAAGTCATGGCTCACACATTGAACAGTCTGAGATAGTGTGTTTGGTGGACTGTTATATTATTGTGCCCATTCTCATCCTCTTTCCACTTCATTGGCACCCTCAATGCATTGTGTGTGACTCTCCTGATGCACCTAATACACCTGAAATGACCTTGCTGTGGCTGTTCAACCTGGTGTGTACAATCATTCATCTGGGTGTGTTACATTCTATGTGCACCCCTGTTACAGGGTAACATTTTAACCCCTATGATTTTCACTTAAGTGCCCATCAAATGCTCATGACTTGTAGCTCGAGGCTACATCTACTAGGATCGAGTCCTAGATGACCAGTCACATGATCCCTGATGCCACTTAGATGCCTGAGGCATACCAGTCATCACATCACGTGATCACACGAGTGCAAGCATCCACTAGATTGTGCACTCGCGCATAACCCCTATTTATGATTAGATCTAGTATCTGATCTCGGCAATCTCATCACCATACGATCTGCATGCATTGTATGCATGTACATGCTTCCATTCCAAGGCTGTGCCTCTTCATCTATGCACACATGCACCATGCACATGTTATCTCTTCCATTCCTATTTATTACTTACATGCTTCATTGAGGCTCTGCCACCTCATGGTAACCTCACAGACATTATTCCTTCCATTCCATGGCTCTGCAGCCTTGCTGTAACCATCTGGACTATTACTATATATACATAGATTAGTATTTATCTTAGATCTACCATATATGGGTGTACATAGGTAGCTGGTCTGTATATAAGCTGGAGTGAGCTAGCTGGACATCCTCCAGTCTAGTTCACCTTGGAGAGTTCCCCATAACTCCACCAAAGCAGTGACATGACTTGCCACTTCTCCCTTTCTTCTCTTCAAGCTTTTAGCCCCTAAGTCCCCAAGATCAAGAGATCAGTTAGGTAGACGTGCAACCCTACTTGGCGCTTGAGCGCATATCCCACAGCCATGTGAGCCTTAGGGGTTTGGGTGGTTTCAGATCTTAGGCTGGCCTGGAATCTCAGCATTGACTGGTTCAATCATCATGGCAACAAATCTGCTGGCAAAAAAAATCAGTTGGTTCAATTGCCATGGCCCTGCTCAACCTACCACCAAGTCTTCGCCACAAAGGGGAGAATCTGTATGTCATAGGCATCATTCCTGGCCTAAGGGAACCATCACTAGATGAAATCAACCACTTCCTCTGTCCCCTTGTCAACTTTTTTCTACCTGCTTGGCAGAACAGTACCTGATTCATGAAGACCATGGAGCATCAAGAAGGGTGATGAAACAAGCCAGAGGGCACATTAGAGGGGTAGAGGAGTAGACATGGAGAGTGACGGTGAGGAGCGATGAGGTGAAGGCTCAATGATACAAGCATAGGGCTTGCTACATGTGTAGAAGACATGTCATCTCTTGGAGCAGATGCTCAACGATGAGCTCAATCTGTTGACAGTTGTCAGACAGAATATGAGAGAAGTCGAGTATATCAAACTGAGGACTTAAGGTCCACAGTGAACTACTTTATATATGTACATGCACGTGCTATATCAGGGCAGGTGTGGGAGTATGTACTGCTAAATAAAGGAACACAGCCATAGAATGGAAGGGAAGTAATGGTAATGAAAACGGTGTGTTAGCAACAATGTGGTGAGAAGCAGAGTCAAAGAAACAACAGGACAAGGTATTTAAGGAGACTGGAGTGTGATGGTCTGAACTGCTCTGCCTGCCATACTGGGACCCTACTTGTTTCTTGGTCATTGATGGCATGCATAATCTCTTCCTTGGCTTGGTTCAGTATCACTTCAGGGATGTCATTGTCATCAACAAACCTGCAAACCAGGAACTCCACAAACATCACCCATCACCAGAGAGGCCTGTAGCTGAGGAGGAAGTCCAAAATGCTAGAAGACTGTTTTCGTCAGGAGCATTCATGGCATCTCTCAATTGCATTTGGGTACCGGTTTTGTTAAGGTTGGTAGAAGAATGCGGACAACTTGCAATACTACCACCTTCAAAGAAAAGACCAACAAAAAAATCCCTGATTGGCATGTTATTGGTGAGACCATAGTGAAACAACCCAAAGAGCTTGGATAAGCTGTAGGTTGCCAACAATGACTAAGGACTCAAGAGTGTAGCAGAGGAGCTTTGGGGAAGACTCCAAGTGAACTAAACTGGAGTTCACTGGAGCGGGTCTTAGCCCTTAAGTACTACTCAAGGATGTGTACATGTTTGGTATGGATCTACCAATATGCTACTATATATAGTCTAAGTAACACACAGCCCACTATTGGCTGTGCATCAGAATGGAAGTGATACAGCCTTCGGAGCTGTAGGAGTGGAGATTAGAGAAGGGCATGATGCATGAGGCATAATGGAAGAGAAGTGCTACAGCCTCAAGGCTGTGAGCGGAGATGAAAAGGAAGCGCATAGCCCCAGCCTGTGCATGTAGCATATGGTTGATATTCTGGACGTCGGAGCATGAACTCTATAATTATGTCAACCAGGACAAACAAAGGAGATTGGATCATAGATCCGAGATAAGATAAGATAACAAGCTGAACCAAAGCACAACAACTTGCAACGACTGGCGAATGAGTGGCATTGGAGGCTAGTGAGTCAGTTGGGACTCTATCCTGAGGGAGCAGTTTACCGATGTGCTGAGATCATGTGTTGGTGTGGAAAAGGGGTGAAAAATGTACCCCTATAACACATAGTACATCAGGTGAAGCAGCTAGACAAGTGATACTGACATATTATTGGGAAGGCAGGTCATTCACAAAATCATTTGCAGTCATCTTTCAATCCTGGTTCCATGGAGCTAGATGAAGCTGGTGAGGAGCTTGGGGATGGACTTCCTGGTGATGAGCTCATACAGGATTTCCAGGTAGTCAGTGAACAGCTGAAGAAGACCTTGAACAAGTCACTATTGAATAAAGAGATTGATCAAATCCAAGCTCACCTCCACATGATCATGTGACCAATGTGGCACTGAGGGATCCCTTAAAATCTTAGTAATCCTGAACATGGGAAGCTCAAGGCCAAGCAATGGAGAAGTGCAGTGGAATTTGACTTACCAGTGGTTCTTTTCAAGCTATGGGGTGGTGAACACTTGAGTGAAGACAGCGAGAAATCCTTGCGAAGGAAAAAGATACTACACAGCACACTGCTCTTGGCTATGGCAATACAATGGGGAACATCCTCTGTCACCTCT
>JBBPLN010000966.1:0-11178 GCA_038089815.1 Sutorius eximius
TAATTTTCCTCTTCCATTTGCCTCTGGTCTGTCATGCATCCTCCCTGCAGGCTGTCGCTTGTTCCCGTACACAACGCACTACATGCTACAATCTGTTCGTCGAATTCCCGGTCGAACTCGACGCTTGGAGCTCACCTTGTCATGCAGATCGTTCGGTTGGGCTTCGACGTGACGGAGGTGAGCCCGGAGATCACCTAGATGAGCTCTCTTCGTTCATCAAAGTGTTTAGCCATGTCATGCCGTTATTGTTGTGAATCGCAACCACCTCATCTCCCACAAACTGACATATTTGACCTATCGTTGCACCCTTTGCCTCCCACTACATTCTCTGTGCGCTCTACGATGTCTCCATCCGGGTATTACATGCTAACATGAGATCCCGATAACAAGGCTCAGTGGTATTCCCGAGGTGCATTGGAAAGCGCCGACGCCGACCTTCTTGTCTCCCATTGTGATCCCAGTCCTCCCCAAAGACACCCCGCTGGTACCTCGACATCTTCCACCAGAAGGTTTTGTGCTAGGGCGTCTGAGACCGCGGGCGAGGCCCAAAGACATGTATCGCCCATTGTCTGTGTCCGTATCACCTGTTCACCGACGCTACCTGACGCTTGGATGGCTTCATGAACGTTGAGACGGGGACGATGGACGTCGAGAAGAATGTGTACGGTCCCAAGTTCCAAGTCTACCTCGACGAATGCGACGAGACAACGATCATGGACCATCCATCCATGTCTACCGAGGAGACACTCACTGACTGCGTCAAAGGGGCAAGCCGTGCACGGTGTTGATGATGCGCGACGCGTGCTGCTTATCTATGGGTCCAGGTGATGCCCGGAGGGCCTTGATATATGAAATGGACATTGGTTTGAAAAAACTAGTTGGAGTGACTCGCTATGCAGCAAACAACTCCGGTGCCATTCACCAGGTCTTTTTCAACCAACGTCCACATCATTGTATTCGTATACATGATGGCGAGACATGTCACCCGCAATCCATTGCTGCTACCAGAGTTATTCCACTATATATTGGACTATGTCGATGAACCACTTCCAGCGAGTCCAATCGAGAGAGAAGACACGATTTCCGCCCACCATATCTCTCCAGAGACAAGGAAAGTGCTCTTTGCTCTCGCTCAAACATGCCGTGCAACCTCAGGAGCCTTCCCTTGATCGTCTTTGGCGGACGTTCAACTCGCTGAAATCCCTCATCCGTTGTTCTGCTCCAGTGGTGGATGTAGAGAGGGCAAAAGTAAGCGCACACATTTTTATGAGTCTGCAGACACCACCCTCGCCTGCTCAATGGGCCGTCATTCGTCGATACGCTGTCCGCGTCAGGGAGCTCCGCATAGACCTCTCTTTCGACCCCTCATCGGACTTTCTGCGATGTACTGGCTCACAACCCCTTCCCCTCCTTCCAAATTTGAGGGTACTGATCTGGCGTCCATGTGGTACTTGTCCCGATTCCGCCCCACTTGTTCCATGGTTGCTTGTTCCCGGACTTATTTACTTGGACGTTTGCCTCCAAGGGAGCGAGGACCCGGCAGCCCAACAATTCTTTGAACGATATGCAATCATTTACCCGAACCTCACGGCCCTCAGATTGTATTCTAACTTCACCTCGCATGCTCCATCCCCCACCTCACCAAGGTTGAAAACCTCACACTTGACAACCCCCTGGACCCCACTCCCATGAAACACATTATCCTATCTGCCCAATATAAGGTTCTTCGTATCAGTCTCGATCGCTGCAGCACACAGCAAACCATCTCACCTGTCTATCCCCAGTGTCGAGACAATAGAACTGCAAACATGGGATTTCAGTTTTCTTACAAGCCTTCTACGACCGTACCAACGGATCTTTCATTCCGTTAAGTTCAAACACCATAAAGACGAACCACAACCCCCTGCCTGAACCATCCTCTCCTACTTTGCTGCGCTGGCCACGCCTCAACGTATAAATTCAGTTCACACGATCAACATCGCCCATTTTCTTGAGTACCCTGTAGACGACCGGCAGGTCCAGGCACAGGAAGACAATCCCATGACGTATTGCGTCACCTACGAGACACTATCCCCGCTCGCGTCGCTCCGTCATCTTCGTACAGTCCAGATCGAGTTGGGAAACCAGATTTCTCTCGACAATGACGAACTCGGTGCATTGACTCGCAGTTGGCCATCGTTGGAGGTGTTACGATTGTATTGCAGATCAGGAGGATGACCATGGTCATCAGCCAAATACATCACCCTGCGTGGCTTGCTGGCCCTCATTGTGGCTTGCCCGCGACTCCATATACTCTGTTTGCCGATCGACGCGAGGGCCATCCCAATGGACGCAAGCCCAGATATACGCAAGGAACATACCGCGTACGCTACGTTCCCGTATTCACTCATCAGTAGGTCAGCGTTGGTAGCCAGATTTCTCAGAAAGCACTTGCCAGGCGTCCAGTATACAGCCTTGAACTGGGGCCCGTTCTATGGGAGAGATATAGAATGTGTGGGGGAGTACCAACTGAAGTGGGCGGAGGTCCAGAACATATTGCATCGCACTGGGCGGATTTGCCGCTCTGCTGGTCGAAATTTTCCGGAACACTGGTATGTATTGGGTCTTTGTGATGAGACGGTTTTTTATGCCTCGTTTCTACTACTGTCCCTTTCAGGTCCAGGTTCTAGTCGTGAAAGTCGGCGGAGGTAATACGACCATTGGGAAGATCGAGAATGGGAATGGGAACGGAACGACACTCGAGTTTGAAAACATACCGCGACGAAGACGAAATGAAACAGGAACTGTTCATGTTTGTTCGTTTTTGTGATGTGATGATTTTTATGGCTCTTTTCTAGTAATTAGCAAAATGTCAGTCATGCAGTAATTTTGGTTTAAAGACGCGTGTCTGGTGCAGATCCAACATCCGACGACGAGCATGAAAAGGCATTCGTTAGCTTTCCACGAAACAAAGAACCAAGATGCGTACTTGGAGTGGTCCAATGAACGCATCGAATCTTAGTCCCGTGTGAGCGATGGTGGGTCCGCGGTTATACGGTCCTCGATGGCTTCTGATGGCCCAGCCAGACGAACTGTAGCAAGAGTAGGGCACAGACCGGGCAGCAGGACGGCGTGGATGGTAGATGCAGACTTGTCTAAGTCTGCACCTGCACGCTCGCCAGTCATCTCACTGGCTCGATGTCGGGTGAGAAAGTGACACAACTCTGGCTGGGGTAAATTTTACGTGAGGGTAGTCGGAGTGAAACATAGACCCAGGCCAAAGGATTGTCCTTAGCGTCTTCTGGCCTGCATACGAGTCCGAGGTTTCGTGGATTGTATGTAGAATGTTTCGGGAGTGACCCTAACACTAGCAGCGTTGCCGTGAGTTGCTCGGGGCAACATTTGCCTGGGGGCTAATGCGAACGTATGCCCCGAAAGCATACACGCGAGCTCGAGCTTCGCGCTTACCCATCGTCGACAAGAATCACTAGCAGCGCAGCCATCGTTCGCGCGTCCAAAGACGTTTGCGCGGGTATAACTTGGGCTAGATCACGATACACAGGCATGCACACGTACACTGTATCGTACGTACATAGTACTGCCATCGACGCTGACCAAGATGCAGCGTTCAACGTTATGGAGGCTCAAGTGCTCGGATGTTTCCTATAGGGGCGGCGGCGTGCTTTTTCTTTGTTGTCGGCAAGAGCCCATGATGGATGGAGACCGCGTTGCTCGCTGTGGAAGGACAGAAACCCGGGGGCAAGGAGAACGTGAGTGGGTGTCTTGGCAAGGTCGAGGGCAAGGGCAAGGCCCCCGTGTCGCAAAATAAAGAGGAGGCGTTTCCTGTTGTCGAGTTTCCGACGCCCGAGGGGGGCACGGAAGCGGTGTTGGTGATGCGGGAGGAGTTTCGTGTGGAGGATGCCGAGGGGAAGCTACTTGCACGGCGGATGCAGGTGGGTGGTGTCCTGGGCCTTGGGGCTGTGCGCGACCGCTTAACCACGTTTGTTTGCTCGCGCGGCGTAGGTACCGCTGATTCTCGCCTGGGCCATGTCGATTCATAAGAGCCAGGGTCAGACAGTCCAGCGGGTCAAGGTCGACCTGGGGAAGGTGTTTGAGAAAGGTACGTGGGCGACGGGGTGGGCTGTCCGCGGAACTCACGCTGCGGCAGGCCAGAGCTACGTTGCGTTGTCGAGGGCGGCGTCGATGGACGGGTTGCAGGTGTTGCGGTTTGATCCCAAGAAGGTGTGTAGTTACCTTGCTTGTCGATGTAATTGCGACGTGACGACGTCCCAGGTCGTGGCGCATCCCAAGGTCATCGAGTGGAACAAGTTGATTCAGGCTGAGCTTGGAGCGTAACGTTATTGGTATGTATTGGAGTACATCGGGACACTCGGTACGGGCACGTCTACATACAGCATACAGATTCATACATGCATTGTAATCTCATTCGACTAGTTGACAGCGATGTGCTCGAGGTATTGTTTCCTGAACGGATTGACGTCCGTGGCTTCGTCCCTGTTGTATGGTGTCCACTTGGGCTCGTCCTGGGGTGAACGTCAACGTCGGTGAGTGCGGGGTAGTGTAGGGACCTGCCTGGAAGAGTCTCATCGCCTTGATCATGTTCTTTGCGTCGAGGGTGAAGCGGTGGTAGATGCCCGCGGGGAGGACGAGGAGGTCGCCTGGGTCGACGGCGCAGCGGACCCACTTGTCCGTGGGGTGTTCTGTTCGGGTACGTCGAGTAAGAACAACGTGAGTGACGAAGTAGGGAGGGGGGGCTCACCCTGGACATCAAAGAAGCCTGAACCCTCGAGGATGTACCTGATCTCTTCGTCCTCGTGCATGTGTCTATCACCGTCCACATCACATCACATCACGTCGCGATCGCTTATCGATCAAGGAGAAGTTTGGATTCGTATAGTTCCCCGAGGCCCTCTTTAGTGATGGTGATGACGTCTCTGTTTTTGTATCCCCGTTCGCGGGCGACGGCGTCGATCTCGGGGTAGGTCTTCGATCCTGACTCGGAGGGGACAGGGATGTGCCAGTGGAGGACGCCGATGGTGGTGAGGATGTGTTCGGGCACCCTTGGCACCACTTTTTCAGGCTTCTTACGGTCTTTCAGACCAATTCCCACATACAAGCAAAAATGGTCTCTAAGACAAAAGTCCCCTCGCGAGGTCCCACTCAATTCTAAATCAGTCAATATGCTCAAATTTATGCATCAAGTAACTCAACCACGCCTCCCAGCAGCCTCTTGCGAGCCACCATCAACCCTCTTGAGTACCACCTGTGCGCCTCGCACGAGGCCCTAGCAGGTGACCCACCGTGTTGCATGTGCCCTCGCCCGACTCGTTCGTGCACCCTTTCCCACCCTTTAGAGCTTGTTGGAGGCCTTGGGCTCACAACATCATGACAGACTATGCCGTGACCACAATGATGCCACGGACCTAGTACTCCCAGTTACTAAGCCTTACTATAAGGAGTGGCATTACATGTCGTTAGGTTATAATTAGGCTGTTTCTCTCTGTTTTGCCAACACCAGCCATAAATACTGCCCTAAATAGTGTAGGATCCTCTAAGAAAAAGTAGATGGGGTAGTAGCACTATGTAGGAGGCTGTGCTTTGGCATGTGCTCCATCAGGTCCCATACTGTATCTACCTGATGGTTGCTTGTACTTGTGGCAAAGCCCCCCTCCCAGAACCTTTCCACACCTCTTCTGCTTTCCCCTTGTCATCACCAACATCATCCACCCCCACCCAGCTTGCTGGCCACTGCACACTCCATCCAGGCACCCATTGTCGTCACTCCCCACATTGTGAAGCCCATTCCGCATGCTAAACCTGCCCAAGCTTGCTTGTAACACCACCATGGCCTCACTCCTGTTGTCCCCACTGTCATGGATGCTAAACCCACCCAAGCCTGCTTGCAATGCCCCTACTGCCTTGCTCCTGTTGTCCCTGCTATCATGGATGTTGGCAATGTCATTTTTTTTCTCACATCCACCCATTTTGGAGCCAACTGCTATGCTCTTTGTCCCCTCTGCTCCTGCAACATCAGCTTGACATCATGCATGTCCCCTCTGTCATGAACATTGTGTCGAAATAAGTGGTGTCTGGTGACACTGTGTGAAGCAGGGCACACATTTCGAACTGGTTGGCAATAGGCGTTGCCACAGAGGAACTTGGTTCTGAGGTTGGTCCAAGGAGTATTGGAGCAGAGTAACACTCTGGTGGAGAAGGCACCAGCAGGGTGAGAGTAGAGCATGAGTATAGCAGGAGTGAGTGTGAAGACAGTAGTGGGAGAACACAAGCGAATGTGTCTCAGTGATCACAACTTAGGTGGGAGTGATTGTACCACAATACTGAAGTAAGGATTGGTGGTGGAGAGCGAGGCTCCTTAAGTAGTCTACAGTGCTTGTATGCTACTGTGTGGTCCATACTACTTAGATAGGTAAAAACCCTTAACCCATAGGGTTGAGGGAAAGGGAGAAATGGGCAAAGCCCTAAACCCAGGTCTGAGGGGCCAGACAAAGAAGGGAAGCCCTCAGCTCTCAATCTAGATCCTTCTAGATTGGGAAATGCCCTAAGGCCTGTCTCTAGATCAGGTCAATCCCTGAACCCTGATCTGAGATCTAATAAGGTGTCATAGGGAAATACCCTAGACCCTTATCTATTATATCTGATATCTATATTGGTAAGTGGGCGATACCCTGAGCCCTATACCAAGATCTGGGAATAACCCTATGCCCTGGGTAATAATCCTAGATCCAGATCTAGATAGATCAGATCCAGAGGATCTGATACTAGATATGACGAACGTGCCAAGATATCAGTAAGCTACCAATAAAAATGAAGGAGCTTATCTATGACGTCATATGATGAGTCAAAGTGATATTGAATATGGCCACAGGCTATGGTCTAGCCTGGTGATGTCATATGTGATAATAGAGGGTGTGCAGCCTGTGACTGACCTGTGACTGACATGTGTCTGTCACTATCACATAGACTCTGGCCTGGAATGTCTAGGTGTTGATTAGAAGATCAGAACACTAAACCTAGAATTCCGACACATTGGCAACACATGCTTGAAAGCTATCCATGACATTGCTCCCTTCACCCTCATTGTCACAAATGTTGGCAATACAGGTTTGAAGGCTACCCACAATGTTGTTCCTGTTGTCCTCACTGGTGCAATGAAACAACCAAAGGAGCTATAGGAGCTGTAGGTTGCCACAAGTACCAATGACTCAAAAGTCTAGCAAAAGGAGCTCTAGTGGGAAGACTCCAAGTGAACTAAACTGGAGTCCACTGGAGCGGGTCTTGGCCCTTTTATACTACTCAATAGTATGTACATGTTTGGATCGTATCTAATGATCTACTACCGTATATAGTCTAATGGACACACAGCCTGCTATCGACTGTGCATCAGAATGGAAGCGATACAGCCTTCAAGGCTGTGGGGGCGGAGATGAGATGCATGAGGCATGTGTCATAGAATGGAAGAGAAGCGCTACAGCCTCAAGGCTGTGAGCGGAAATGAAAAGGAAGCGCATGGCCCCAGCCTTAGGGTTCGACCCTTGGCCCTAGCCTGTGTGCGCTGCATGTGGTGACGCTCTAGGCGTCGGAGTGTGAACTCTATAATATTGTCAACAAGGACAAACATAGGAGATCGGATCACAGATCCGAGATAAGATAAGATAAGGACTTGATCCAAAGTACAACGACTTGCAACGACTGGCGAGTGAGTGGCGTTGGCGGCTAATGAGTCAAGTGGGACTCTATCCCGAGGGAGCAGTTTAGCGACGTGCTGAGGTCATGTGACTGTGTGAAATAAGGGCGAAAATATACCCCTATAACACTATCCCCCCTCTAATGATTGAACTCCAGGCGATCACATATAAGGGTTAAATAGGAATGTGTCCTCAGCAAAGAGAACGGTCATGGAGTTCACGGCTCTAGGGTTCCGTATATGGAATTCACGTATTGCATCTTGGCAAGTGGTGAGATTCTCCTTAGGTTCCCAGGTTCTATCCTCTTCGGAATAGCCCCGCCAATGAACTAGGTATTCCAACTTCCTGCGTCGGAGATGTGAGTCGGCGATGTAATCCACTTCGTAGATCTCATCCCGATCTTCCGTTACATGAACCGGGCTGGGCCGGCTAAGGGGTTGGTTTGGTAAAGGTTCGTGATGTGGCTTTACCCGTGAGATATTCACAACCGGGTGAATTTTCATGATGCGTGGGAGGCGTAGGCGGACCGCATTAAGCCCGACCATTTCTTCCACTGGGAACGGGCCTAGCCATTGTTCCGTGAGCTTCTTGCTCTGCCGCGTCAAGCGGAGATTATCCGTGGTGAGCCAAACCTTATCGCCGGGCTTATACACTGGGGCTGCCGTACGATGTTTGTTGGCTTGGACCTTCATATGGTCCTGTGCTTTCTTCAAATTGCTGCGGGTTTCGTCTAACGTTTCTCGCAGTCTCTTGGCAAATTCGTCGGCTGCCGGTGCCTTAGACATGTGAGGTTCTGTACCCATGCGTGGGGTGTAAGATCGGGTGACCTCAAAAGGGGTTTTCTTTGAAGATGCTGAGATCTTCGAGTTGTACGAAAACTGCGCAACGGGTAGCCACTGGCTCCACATATTTTGCCTCTTGTTACAGTATAATCGGAGATACTGCTGGAGATCCCGATTCATGCGTTCCGTCTGACCATCTGTCTGCGGGTGGTGTGCGGATGATAATTTAGATTTGATGCCTAACCGTGAGGTAAGGTCTTGGAAAACTTGCGAGGCGAACTGCGGGCCTCGATCGGACACTATAGTCCTGGGAAGACCGTGCACCTTCCACACATTGTGGAGGAAGAGTTTGGCCGTGTCTAGCGCGGTTACGTTCTTCGTGCAGGGTATGAAGCATGCTTCTTTCGAGAAGCGGTCCACGACTACCATTATGGAATCATATCCGGATGATTCGGGTAAGTCCGTGGTGAAGTCGACGGTAATGTCCTGCCAGGGACCGTCGGGTATCGGAAGTGGACGAAGTTCGCCTTGCGGTGGCCGGTTAGAGCCCTTCATCCGTGCGCATTTGTCACATCTAGTGACGTAATCCTTGACGTATTTAGCCATTCCAGGCCATACGTAATGTCGTTTGACAAGTTCTAGGGTCTTGTCGTACCCAGGGTGACCTGCGACGGGGACGTCGTGAGATAAGTTAAGTATGGCCATGTGAAGATCTTCATCATTAGGCACATAGATCTTGTTTCCACAGTAAATGAGACCGTTGTCCATGTGGAAGCTTGCATCTTTCATAACGTCACGCACTGTGGTTTCTTCCATCAGTGCTGTTGCGTTTTTGATCGATTGAAGAGTGGAATCCCCATCATCCTGAATCGTGAGAGTGTCCGTATCAGGGACTGCTCTGATGCGTCTGGGGTCTATCATGGTGATACCTTTGTTATCATCCTTGGTGCCAATTGCATGGTCTGCTCTGCGGCTAAGGGTGTCTGCCTTGGTATTGGTAGCACCGGGCTTGTAAAGGAAAGCATAGTTGAACCGTGAGAGGTACTGGGCCCATCGGGCTTGTCTCCGGTTCAGATATTGGGATTTCATAAAGTAAGCGAGGTTCGCATGATTGGACCAGATCTTGAACTCAAATTTTGCTCCTTCTAAATAGTGGCACCATATCTCCAGGGCACGGATGATGGCTAGCATCTCTTTATCGCAGACGGGATAATTACGTTCTGCTGGTGTCATGGAGTGCGACATATAGGTGACTGGATGCCATTTGTTATCTTTGTGGATAGATAGGACCGCTCCAACGGCGTAGTCGGAAGTGTCCGTTTCGAGCCTGAATTGACAATCGTTGTCCAGGTAGGCGAGTACCGGAGCTGTCATGAAGTGGCCTTTGAGCATATCAAATGGGTCCTGTTGGAGTTGTCCCCAAGCGAAAGGCGTGTCTTTCTTGAGAAGATTGTTAAGCGGGCGCACGATCTGCAAGTACCCCTCAATGAATCTTCGGTAGAAGTTCGCTAATCCTAAAAAGGATCGAACTTGCTTCAAGGAGGTGGGCGTGGGCCATTCCAAGATGGCTTTAACCTTTTCCGTGTCCATCTTGATTCCGCCTTTTCCCACGGTCATGCTGAGGAATTCAACTTCATCAACCGAGAAGAAGCATTTCTCGGGTTTTACAAACAGGTTGTTTTCTTTCAAACGCCTGAGAACTTTGAGGATGATGCGATCATGTTTGGCTTGGTCGTCCGTTTTGGTGAAGATAAGGATGTCATCAATGTAGACAACGACAATGTCTTCCATATCAGCGAAGATTTCATTTACCATCGCTTGGAATGTGGCTGGGGAGTTACAGAGTCCAAAGTACATCACGAGGGGTTCAAATGAGCCTCGGAAGCAAGCGAAAGTGGCTTTCCATTCGTCACCTTCCTTGATGCGGACGTTATTGTATCCCCATCGGAGATCCATCTTCGTGAACTTCTTTGCTCCTTTTAGTTTATCCACCAATTGAGCGATTAGTGGCAGTGGGTAGTTATCTTTTACCGTCCATTCGTTTATGTAACGGTAATCTTGAACCATCCGTTTCTTCCCATCCTTTTTAGGGATAAAGAATACGGGGGAGGTTTGTTCCGATTTGGAGGGACGGATATAGCCCTTTCGTAATTGGTCGTCTATGAAGGCGGAGACTTCTTCTTGCTCCGTGACCGATAGGGGAATCAATCTACCCTTTTTCGGTTTGTAACCTTCTTTTGTCTTTATGGCATGATCCCAGGGCTTGCGTTTGGGCATGCGCTCAGATTCCTTCTTATGGAACTGTTCTATATACTGATGGTATTGCGGCGGTACGAGCTTCTCGGCCGTTTCCGCGGGTTCGTCAACCTTCGCCTTTGACTTTTCCTCTAGGGCGCGAATGGTTGCGTAAACCTGGTATGCCGTATCCTGTTCTTCCTTTTCGAGAATTCGAAGGAATACGGGCTTTTCTTGGAGACGATGGCAGTGGCGTGGGCATCTGTTAAGTTTGACCGTGCCGTTCTGCCAGTCTATATCAGGGTTGTGGCGTTGGAGCCACGAGTATCCGAGGATCAAGGAGTTCTTTCCGAGATCCGTGACTTCTGCGGTAACCGTCTCGCGGTGTCCCTGGAAGTCGATGACTAATTCTGCGGCGTGGGTGATGTTGCCGGCAGAGTTCTTGGTTCCGTCCA
>JBBPLN010000967.1:0-11162 GCA_038089815.1 Sutorius eximius
CTGTGCTCATACCATTAATAAAGACCACTCTCCTCCTCGTCCATCCCCTCGCTCTCACCACCACCACCACCACCACTACCACCACACACACGTACGTCCACACGACGTCACTCGTCGTCGTTCTGACCATCCAGACACCCCCTAGCCATCCCGCGCATACATCATGGCCTCCAAGAAGCGTTGCCAACTCCAGGCTGAAACACCCTGCAACTCGGCGGTACTCCGCATCGTCGGTCAATGCCCCCACTGTCGAGCCGAATTCTGCGGTGCAGTGCGTCTTTGATCGACTGTTGTCCTATCGTGTGACTCATTCTTTTCCTCCAGCACCGCCTCCCAGAGCATCACAACTGTAACAAGCTCGAGGACTGTCGACAGCAGGCCTTTGAGCGGAACAAGGCGAAACTCGAGAGCGAACGGACCGTGGCCTCCAAGATGGCGACGGCATGACTTTGCCTCGTCTTTTCCGCCCCTCGTTTCCATTTCCTCGCGGTATCAACGTGACGATGACTGTTGCATTATTATTTATCACCTCATTAGTACATACTCCATCCCCGCTTAAATTTCTGTGACACCCCCCCTTCCTCTCGTCGCTAGATTGCCTACTACACACGGACCGTTGTGATGTGATTCGGATACGCGTTAATCGATACTCGCACGGATCTGATTTCGGCCGTCCGCTTCCACTGTGAGAGAAGGTGATCGGGTAGAGTCGGGGAACCTGCGTGGAGATAAATCGAGACCCGGTCCTGTCACCTCTCGCGCTCGTTCCCTCACCACCCGGTACGTGCCAAATCACATGTGAACCTGTTCTGGGTTGTTGTCGACCACCCTCTTCGTCGTGCTCACCATGTTCTCTAGGTTACATCAAATCCATCGACATCTATCCGATCGAACCATCATGTCGGGCGGTTCGTCCTGATCCGTTCACTATGACCTCGTCATGACCCCATTTGCGTTGCAGAACTCTGGCAAGGCGTTCCCCTTGCCCCACCAGACAGGTGTGTCGTTCATCAGACCCTTTCCGCAGTCTAATCCGTCATCGTGCCACGTAGCATTTTCAAGCTGTCCGCCGCTTACAACACTGATCCACACGCACACAAGATCAATCTCGGCGTGGGAGCCTATAGAGATAACGAAGGAAGGCCGTGGCTCCTTCCCGTCGTTCAAAAGGTGTGTCTTGATGACGTGTCGACCCATCCCTCGTGCCCCTTGCATGCGCTGATCCAACGACCCTGGATGACAGGCGACCGAAAAATTGTTGCACGATCCCCTTTATAATCATGAATATCTGCCCATCACTGGGTTGCCCGAGTTTACCTCGGCTGCTGCGAAACTCATCCTCGGTTCGGACTCGCCTGCCATTGCCGAGGGACGCGTTGCCAGCGTGCAAACCATATCCGGAACAGGAGCGAATCACCTTGCAGCCTTGTTCCTCAGCAGGTTTTACACCTTCAACGGACCGAAACAGGTCTACGTGTGCAACCCCACTTGGGGTAAGCCGGTCGTCATTTCTGTCCTTATGAACGGCACTCATGGTCGGCCCAGTCAATCATTACGCCATTTTCAAGAACGTCGGTATCGCCCCCGTCGAATACCCGTATTATGATCCGCGCACTATCGGCCTCGACCTCGATGGTTTCCTTTCGGCGTTGCAAGACGCACCGGAACGTTCGGTGATATTGTTGCACGCATGCGCACACAACCCGACTGGCGTAGATCCAACCAGGGAGGAATGGAAAAAGGTGGCTGATGTGATCGTCGCGAAGAAACACTATGCGTTTTTCGACTGCGCATACCAGGGATTTGCAAGCGGGGACTTGGAAAACGACGCATGGGCCGTCAAGTATTTCGTCGATCGAGGGATCTCGATGCTCGTATGCCAGGTGCGAGACACGTGTTCGCACCGGTGGGCGCAAGGTTTATGCGAACAATTTATCAGAGCTTTGCAAAGAATGCTGGGTTGTACAGCGAACGGATCGGGGCGCTGAACGTCATCTCTCCGGACAAGGATACTGCCAACAGGGTGAAGAGCCAGCTGTCCGTGATGCAACGCAGCGAAATTAGTAATCCTCCGTCGCACGGAGCGCGGCTAGTGAGTGGCTGTATCGTTCGTTCGAGGCTCGTATGACGAACAAGGTGCAGATGGCGCTGATCCTGAACAATGCGGAGCTGTTCGAGGACTGGAAGAGGGACATCAAGACGATGGCACATCGGATCATCGCTCTGAGGGAAGAGCTGTACCGGCTGCTGACGGAGGAACTGAAGACGCCGGGGCAGTGGGACCACATCACGAAGCAGATCGGCATGTTCAGGTGGGTTGAGGATGACGTACCTGTGCGGTGCTGATGGTGTGGCAGTTATACTGGATTGAACACGGAACAATCGCAAGCGTTGGTCGACAGAGCGCACGTGTACATGACCACGAACGGTAGGATATCGATGGCGGGTTTGAACACGCACAACATCCGATACTTTGCGGAGAATTTGGACAAGGCCGTGCGGGGTACGCTTTGATGATCAAGTGGCTGTGTAGTGTGACGTGATGTCACATAATTACGAATAATGAGTGTACTGTGACGTCATCACGTGCCTTGTGTACAATGACATCACCCCCGAGGAGAAATTCTGGACCCCGCCGGAACGCGCCGTGACGTCCGCCGTTGAGTGTGCTCGGAACGCCCGTGGTGACCGATCACGCGCTTTTCCACATCGTCCTCGTCGTCGTACACGTTGTCGGGATACCTTTGCTCATCGTGTACAACGTCGTACAGTGATGTTCTGTCCCCCCCCCTCAATCGGACTCGTGTGCTCCAACTGATACTTAAACTTGCCGCTTGCCTTGCGTCACCTTCCACCTCCCTGATTCCCCACCCGTCCGTCCTCCTCGTGTCCCCCATACTTCTCCCCCCGCCCTATTCAACCCCCGAGGCCTTTTTAAAAAAGGCCTCCGCCAAAGTCCGTCTCTCGTCTTTTTCTCTCTCGCTCTTTCTTAGACGATGGGTAATGTAGTGTCGCTAGTCCAGTTCCAGCATTCAACTCCCGTCGCCGACGGCAACGCCCCCGCCTCCCCGAGGCCCTCCGCCGCTCCTTCTCACATAAACTTAATCCCACCCGAGGCGCTGTGCGCCTTTGCTCCGTCTCCACTCCCGTCCCCGTTGCCCCGCGACAACTCGTTCGATTCGCCTACCTCCTCTCCGCCACTCCCTTTCTACACCGCACCATCAACCCCACTGACGTCTCCCGAACAAGAGAATCCTCCACAGGACGCTCCTTCAGTGTCTATACAACAGCTCACCGCCGCCGGGCCCCCTCCATCACCGCCACCCACCCACCCTCGCCTTCAGCCTTCGTTGCCTTCGTTGCCCTCTTCTTGCGATATTGAGACGATACCGCCAGTCGATGCACTCGTCCCTTCCGACCTCGCGTTAGACTTTACGTTAGATGACGAGGGTCTGAGCACTCTTGAAAAGATATACCTTTTTTCGCGTAGTAGATCTCCACATCACCGGTACGCACAACGACCGTGTTATTCCACGATGGATACGTTTACATCGGCACCACAGTGTCTTCATTTCGCATGCCCTCCCCTCCTTTCTGGCCAACGTGACGTCCCATGAGGCAGCAGAGTACGTCCTGCCTCTTCTACCAAGCTTGGCGATGGACGAAGGTAGCCCCGCTTTCAACTCGTGTATGCCCATCTGACGTCCCGCCCAGACGAAGCCGTAAAGGAGGCACTCGCCTCCGAGCTGGTCGACATTCTCTGGTGGTTTCTGACGGTATCTTAGCATGGTTGCGTTGTCCTACCCGGCCGACTCATGTCCGATTTAGCACTGCCTTCTCGTAGAAGATCCTCCAGACCCTGGAATTTTACCTGCCTCGCAAAGACGGAATGGCACTGACGTGACCTTGATATCCGTACAGGCATTCACTCCCATTCTCGGAACGCTTCTTCTCAGCCCAAATGGCATGGTCAGTGGTCCTGCTAGATGCGCTGTCGTTGATTTGCTTTGCCGCGTTCGAGAAGCAGATGACGCAGAGCAATCAGGGTCAATAAATGCCCCAGCTGCAGGTAGCGGTTATGGATTGTTTGGCCGAATACAAAGACAAATGTTCGAAGACGAGCTGATACATCAGCTCGTCATCGGAATCGGGCGTCTAGACGCGTCTGTCGAGGATGAAGATATTGCGGAGATATGGTACGACGCGGCTGCACGTACGCCTGCCGGAGAAGTCCCAGAGGGTCTCCATTGTACATCAAGCTTTTTAGCAAGCGACCAAGCCTCCGTGAACCCATATTTTCCTCATCCTACGTCGCATGAATCGCATACTTCGTCGCTTGTTCCGACCACGTCCGCAGGCTTCCTGACGCCACCGCTCGGTATCCCCCCGTTCCAGCTTAATCCTGAGCTTTCACGTGGTGATTCTTCACCCATGGTTGGTATGGCACTCCGATCTGAGGCAACATGTATAGGAATACTACCCACCTCGGATTTACACACGGATGGCGAAGCTCATGTCTCGAACGGAATGTCCCCGTCAGACTACCGATCGACAAGGCAAGATGGTGGAGAGGCAGATGATGACCTTGACCCTGGTGAGCAAGCAGCCGTCGGTCGGTTGTCCAGTATGAGTTTGATAGCCGCTGTAGCGGCGGGCGGTATGTTATACACGAGACGCTTGGTCCACCACTGATCCAACACTATCTGGCCCCTAGGTTCACTTCGGTTAGACGCCCAGCGTGCCTTTGTACGAGAGGTTGAACGAGCCAGCAAGGATCCAGTACACTGGGTGAGGCGAGAAGCTTCATTTGCACTCGGAGCTCTCGCCAAAGTAATACCTGAAGAATTAGTCGTGTCGGCACTCGTACGTGTTGTTTATGTCCAGATTTAGTCAATGCGTCCAATTTTCTTTAGCTTCCGCTGTTCGACACGTTGCGCAAAGATACAATCTGGCACGTTCGCCATTCCTCCCTGTTCGCATTGCCAGCCGTGCTTTCCCGCCTCCCCCCCATCTTGCGGCGTTCTGTCACTCTTTCGACCGTTTTACCACTCTCGCGAGACGAATCCCCCGCCGTTCGCTCTGGCGTGCTCGAGGCCCTTGGTGAAGTATTGTATTCTTTTCACGCGGACGAATGTGGCCCACCGGACGAACTCCTTTCGCTGTTTCTCGGACGTCAAGAGGACCGCCCGATTCCTCGGACGCTGGCCTTTAGTCTCCCGGTTCCACCTCCCTTTGGTGAGCACATCATATGAACCTCTTCTCAGTCTGACGGTTCAAGAAGCTCCGTCAAAATTAGATTTATTTTATGATGATCCTGTTCGCCCTTTGGCATGTGCATTCAACTATCCTGCTGTTGCGCTTACGTTGGGTCGAGCACGATGGGGAGAGCTGCGTTCTTTGTATCTTACCCTATCTCAGAATAGGTCAATGAAGATTCGGAAGACGTTGGCAGCGAGCCTGGGCGAGCTGGCAAGGGTCATTGGTCCAGAGAACGCTCGAAGCGATCTGGTGGACGTCTGGTGGGATGCCATGCGATGTGCAGAGGACGGCGACATACGGTTAAAGGCCATCGAAGCACTTCCTCTTTTCGTTGGCGCGTTAGGTGAAGGAGAGGCGAGGGACACCATCTTTTCCGGCTTGATAACGATATGGGAGGAGGGATGGTTACACAATTGGAGGGCCAGAGAGGGTATCATCAAAATCATTCCCGACCTTGCCGGCGCACCGACTCATCCAGAATACATTCATCGAATCCTCAAATGGGGTCTAGAAGACGACTTTGGAGCCGTCCGAGAGGCTTCGATATCCGTGGTGAGCAAGTTTAGCCAACAATGTTTCGTGACCTCAAGGCTGTCCAGGTCACGTACATGCAGCGAGAAGATGGACCGTGGAGAATCGTTCTAGATCGACTGCGACACGATATCCTGCAATTGGCCTATGCCTCATCATTTCGGAAACGCATGACGTACGTAGCTTCGTTGGTGAATTCGACGTTACTCAGAGTGCTTGATGCATTAGTTACGTTGCCTGTCAGCAAGCACTCGCCTTGTCTTCTCAAGTGGACAGCTTCTTGGCAGATCGAAGCAACTGGCAAGCCCTTGTACACCTCGCGAGTGACGATATCGTTGGTGTCCGTATCGGTGTCGCTCGTCTCGCCGGTTTTCTTTCTGGTTCGTACAAGGCACGAAAACGACGGACGCGTACTAACTTGGCGACTCAGATAAAGTTGCACGATGTTCTGCTCACGTCCCACAGCCGCTAGTCGCTCTTGTGGACCGATTGCGTACGGATTGCTCTGTAGAGGTGAGATCCTATGTACCATCTTCTGTTGACCGGCCGGCCTATTTGGATCGTTCCGGACCATTCGAAACATTCTCCCGCCCACCGCCCATGCCACATCGAGCCCTCGCCACCTGCACTGGACGAGACCCACCATGAGTGAACACACCGCGACCCCGATACATGTTCATCATCATGCATATACATTATTGCTAGGACATGTTCGCTCTGTTATACTTACGCCCATCCTACTGATGCTGATCGTGATGTATCCTCTTCGCTTTACGTATATACATAGCACCCGGCGCAAGTCCAGGTTAACGGCTGATACTTTTGTCTGCGCCTTTCTAAAAATGACACGTTCCCATCCCACACAGCCTTGAGCCGGGTATCGTCCATCACGCTGACCACATTTTTGTGAACTATCAAGGCAGAGCTGGCTCTTTGCAGGTACCCACATCTTTCACCCCATCCAGCACCGCGGCCTTCGTTCCTTTTCACCTTGCGAGGCTCCACATGTTGGTATGACGGGGATGAAAGACACAAACCATTTCCTCGTCGTCCGTTATATCGTCTTTGGTACATCTCTTTCTCCCTCGGCCGCTGCACTCTCCGCTGAACTGCGACCAACCAGCTCTGTTCACAATATGTAATGCCATCACATGCAGCGTCGCCGTTTGGAACTCGAGTCTCGTTCGTTCTGGGCAGTTATGTGAGCATTGCCATTCCTATTACCCCACCACCAAACTCAAAACTTTCTTTTCAGTCCAGGTTGACATCTATCTCATCTTTCTCGGTGCATTCTCGCTCGCCTTTATATTCACCCTGTGCGTCTTCAACTCTAGCAAGAGTTTTGGTTGATTCATGGGAACGTTAGGATTTTTATTGAACTCTTTTGCGTCCACGCGGTGACGACCCGCGCATGGTTCGAGTGTGCGTGGGTGGCCCTTTTCTGGGTCATGGAACTTGGTTCGCCTTTCATCGCTGCTTTCGCTCGTTGGGCTCACCTCCTCGTAGCTGGTGGTGCCGCGTTAATTGCAATCGAATCTGACGTTACGTGTTCGCGCCTAGGTATATGATCCACCTCAGATCCTGGCACAGTCTGACTGTTGGAGTTTAGTTTCCGTGTTTCTCAATACCCTGTGCACCTCGGAACGTGTGCTTCTTGCATTCACTTGGTTGTGCACCGTCATGCGTCAGTCGTATCATGTCTCCGGCGATAACGACGCGTTGACGTGGATCGTAGTGCTCGTTTATCTTTTGGCTCTCGTCTTCATCGTCATGTCACAGCATCCCGAAGCTCCAAGGGTCTGGAATTCGGACGTTCGTGGCCTTCGTGCAGCGACCCTACGGCCATGCTCTTCGAGCATATCGAGTTCACCCTTGACTACTCGATTCCAAAAACGTGCTAGCGTGGATATCTATTCCCCTCAACCCGCGCGTTCTCAGCCGGTCCACTCCTTCCATCACCGTCGGGGCCCCAGTGCCGAGTATGAGATAGAACCCTTTCGCACCATGTTCTCAGGACCAGAACAAATGGATGTGCCTTATCCGTCGAACCTTCCCGAAGCTATCCCTCTTCCCCCTTTGGCCGCCGCACCGCTCGTACGCTCGTACGCGAGACCTATTCCCTTGCTGCACCAAGACGCGGGAAACGGGCAGTCGCTGTTGCTAAGCCAGGTTGACACACCACTCAGACTGGCGTCGACGATCGCCTACTCGGGGTCAGCTAGTTTACCCTCGAGGCCCGCGGCAGGCCAGAGTAGCACCGTCCCGTTGTCCTCTCCCCTCGGCAGCTGGCCACGACGCGATATCATGCAGCTACCGGTCAAGCCCAAACACAAGCGCAGGCCGCCAAGCTCTTCCGAGTTGCCAGATAGGCACATCGTGCCGACTGACCGGCCTCTTGTACCACCTGACATGGTTACACAGCCTCGTCCAAGGCGGCCTTCAGGCCCCAGACTGAGAGCGCCTTCTCTGGAGGGAGGGCGTCGACCGACCCCGTTAGATTTATCTGGCATCAGTAATTATGAAACCGGGCGCCGGGAATCATGAATGTGTATTTTTTGAGATATTGCGGCCCTGGGTGGTCCTGCTGTATTGCCTTGCTATTGTAGCGCGTCCCACTCTAGAGATTAACTTTGTGGCAAGGGTATGGGAGGACTGCTACGATCAAAAATTTGATATGATATCGTTCCGCCGTATCCGAGATCACATGAACTTGGTTGATTGATCGTGGCGACGATACGGTCTACGACCATCTCCCGTTGTTCGTCGCCACATCAAAATGGAGAACCCACATGCTGAGCGTCAAGCCGTACTGCTCGAGCGAATCGTAAAAAATGCTGTCAGTCGTCCCCCAGTCTCTCTTTTTTTTTTCTTTTTGCGCATCATCTGACGTCCGTTCAGTCTGCATGTACAGAGATGATTCTGGAGCTGAATCACTGTGTCGAGGTGCGTCTTCCCCGTGCCAAGCCAGTCGGGATATGATCCGATCCTGTCCTCACACGATACCTGTTCTCTCTATGGTGATCAGGAGATATTGCGAGCCAACGCCTCCGTCAAGGTTGCGGCTGATCTGGCGACCAAATATCGAAAGAACGTGCAGTATAATCTAGAGGCGACCAGGCAAGAGTTCAAGTCGTGAAAAGATCTATCAAGATGAGGATGCCGTGCACATCGTGGGTGCGAGAAGGTAGCGGTCATAACGCGCACTCATGTTTGTGCGCAGGTAGGACTTGCGTGGATGGCTCAGACCGCGGAGAAAGAGAAGAAAGGATTGAGCTCTAGATTAATGTTGTTGTCTGCCGGGGGGATGCTTCCGCCGGGTGACCTTCCTTTTCTAGACAATGTCATTGTTGACCTTATTGTTCGTTGTTCTTTTGCTCGTGCACTAAGCTTATGCAGGCAAAATGGAATCGATACCTTATTGATGACCCATTCCGTGATCGAGCCTCGTGTCTCCGGTGGACCGACTACGAGCGAATTGTTCGCTCGAGGTTGGCAGTCTAATTTCTTCAACCTTTTGCTCACAGATATTCACTCCTTTACGAACGTCAAGTCCGCAACGACCTACGAATGCCACGGGGCGCGATGAACAATGTCTTTCTTTTCATCCGAACGATCTTTTTCGGTGAGTGAATTCGTGGTGTCTCCCTCATCTCGAGGCTAACGTATACGAAGCACTCCTTACATATCTCCACGCCCTCGCTCTCGTGTTCGCGTCGTGGAACATCGTAGTCGCCAAGTCTTTTGGAATGTCGGGTGAGCAGCCTCGCTGGAGGTCATGCACCACTGTCTCATACTTTGCAGCGCCTGGCGCGTCCGTGTTCCTCATCATGAGTTCTGTTTTTACCTTTGTGCTTGTACTGATGTACGTGGTCGCCTCAACCCTGCCTGACACACATATCGAAGCCCTTTTTCTCGCTAGGGCGTATCTTGCTGAACTGATCTGTGCGAGGGCAAGGCCCGCGCATGTGAGAGTCGAGTGTGCCTGGACGACGTTCATGAGTATCTTCCAGCTAGGTAAGACATTCTTTCCCATTTGATATTTCGTGTTCCTGATCCTTGTAGCTGCCAGCATTGATGTGACGATGAACGGACCAGCCGTATACTGCCAGGTGCATCGTAAGTCGCATGACTGTGACCGTCAGACTATCACTCACGCCACTCTGCCAGCACGATGGGCGATGTGTGCATCATCTTCCTTGTTGGCCCACGTCAGCTGGCTGATCACGCTCATCAGTACGTTTCGTCCTTGATCCCAACTGAAATGCTCTGACAGATCTGTCCAGCTCTCTCATACTGTCTCACGATCTGTCTTGCCACCGCCGTTCATGCCACGTCTCTTCCAGACATCTGGACCACCCCTGTGCCCCATGTTCCGTGGTTCTGTCTCGACATTGAGGCATTGGCACCCGTGGCTACTTCACGCGTACCTCCCCGGAAGCGCGCGGAAACCTGGTCCTGGTACTCATCTTCGAATGACTGTGCTGTCTCAAAGTATATCACGGAGCGATGGGGCAAGCTGTCCCGTACGGAGAGTCAAACCACATCGTCTGGCTCCATCTTGTTCGGCAAGGGCCGTCAGTCCGTTGACACGACACGACCTGCCTGGGCCCGCCTCCAAGTCACTCGCCGTGGCATCGACAACCCTTTTGCGAAGCCGTTGCCTAGGTGCAGGCAGGCACCAGTCGTCTTGGCGCCTCCACCGAGGACCCGATCAAGACAAGTTGTGCCATCGAGGGGTTCTCACTCCGCTGAGGTTAACGAACGGGCTGAGACAAAGAGCATACTCTCGTCGTATTCGACCTTGACAGCGCAAACATCCACCATGTTCTCATGGATGACCACCAACCCAGACCTTCCTATCCCACGCCCTCATCTATCCGAGTGGGTGCGTGCGGACGGTGTCAGGAGCACTGTCCACACGGAACCGATCGCTTCACCATAGCAACCTTCATTTTTTGTCAAACTCGGCAGGCTCCTAGGACTTTGAGACACTTGTAATCTTGCTCAATGTTGTAGCGTCTGACATGTATCGCTAGTCACCTCTTGTTAATGCCGTGGCATGTAGAGTAGTTCACAACAACATATAGTATTCAGATGAGAATAAGCATTGATAGCGAAACACAAAGATGTCTGATATAATTCCGCATGTACATCCGGGGTTATTGATTTCCCCAGGCTCATAATTCAGAGCCTTCGGAGCCTCCTGTCTCCAGCCATAGTACGCGGGCCCGAAGTTTGCGATTTTCTTCGCGAGCTTTCGCAAGCGCTGCGGTGCTACCTTCCAGCTGCCTTTTAGTTTGTTCGAGTTCTTCAAGAACCTCTTCCTCGAGTTCTTCCACTCCGACGGCGATTCCTTGTTGGAGAGCCGTGAG
>JBBPLN010000968.1:0-11144 GCA_038089815.1 Sutorius eximius
CACGCAAACCATGGGATCATGCAATAAAGACAAAAGAAGGATATAAATCAAAGAAGGGTAGATTGATTCCTCTTTCGGTCACGGAGCAAGAAGAAGTCTCCGCCTTCACAGACGACCAATTACAAACGGGCTATATCCATCCCTCTAAATCGGAACAAACCTCCCCTGTATTCTTTATCCCCAAGAAGGATGGAAAGAAACGGATGGTTCAAGATTACCATTACATAAACAAATGGACGGTAAAAGACAATTACCCGCTGCCACTAATTGCTCAATTGGTGTATAAACTAAAAGGAGCAAAGAAGTTTATGAAGATGGATCTCCAATGGGGATACAATAACATCTGCATCAAGGAAGGCAACGAATGGAAAGCCGCTTTCGCTTGCTTCCGAGGCTCATTTGAACCCCTCGTGATGTATTTTGGACTCTGTAACTCCCCAGCCACATTTCAAGCGATGGTAAATGAAATCTTTGCTGATATGGAAGACGTGGTTGTTGTCTACATTGATGATATCCTTATCTTCACCAAAACGGATGACCCAGCCGAACACGATCGCATCATCCTCAAAGTTCTCAGGCATTTGAAAGAAAACGACCTGTTTGTAAAACCCGAGAAATGCTTCTTCTTGGTTGATGAAGTTGAATTCCTCGGCATGACTGTAGGAAAAGACGGAATCAAGACGGACATGGAAAAGGTTAAAGCCATCTTGGAATGGCCCACGCCCACATCCTTGAAGCAAGTTTGATCCTTTTTAGGACTAGTGAACTTCTACTGAAGATTCATTGAGGGGTATTCGCAGATCGCACGCCCACTTAACGATCTTCTCAAAAAAGACACGCCTTTCACTTGGGGACAGCTCCAACAGGACGTGTTTGACATGCTCAAAGGCCACTTTACAATAGCTCCAGTCCTCGCCTATCCGGACAATGATTGTCAATTCAGGCTTGAAATGGACGCTTCCGACTACGCCATTGGAGTGGTCCGATCTATTCACAAAGACAACAAATGGCATCCAGTTGCCTATATGTCGCACTCCATGACACCCGCAGAATGTAATTACCCCGTCTGCAATAAAGAGATGCTAGCCATCATCTGTGCCCTGGAAATATGGCACCACTACTTAGAAGGAGCGAAATTTGAGTTCAAGATCTGGTCAGATCACGCGAACCTCGCTTACGTTATGAAATCCCAAGATTTGAATCAGAGACAAGCCTGATGGGCCCAGTACCTCTCACAGTTCAACTACGCTTTCCTTTACAAGCCTGGTGCTATCAATACAAAGGCAGACGCCCTTAGCCGCAGAGCAGACCACGCAATTGGCACCGAGGATGATAACAAAGGTGTCACCATGATAGACCCCGGATGGATCAGAGCAGTCCCTAATACGGACACTCTCACAATTCAGGATGATGGGGATTCCATTCTTCAATCGATCAAAAACGCAACAGCACTGATGGGAGAAACTACAGTGCGTGACATTATGAAAGATGCAAGCTTCCACATGGACAATGGTCTCATTTACTGTGGAAACAAGATCTATGTGTCTAATGACGAAGATCTTCATATGTCCATACTTAACTTATCTCACAATGTCCCTGTCGCAGGTTACCCTGGGTATGACAAGACCCTAGAACTTGTCAAATGACATTACGTATGGCCTGGAATGGCTAAATACGTCAAGGATTACATCACTTGATGTGGCAAATGTGCATGGATGAAGGGCTCTAACTGGCCACCACAAGGCGAACTTCATCCACTCCTGATACCTGACGGTCCCTGGCAGGACATTACTGTTGACTTTACCATGGACTTATCCAAGTTATCAGGATATGATTCCATTATGGTAGTCATGGACCACTTCTCCAAAGAAGCATGTTTCATACCCTGCATGAAGAACGTAACTGCGCTAGACACAGCCAAACTCTTCCTCCACAATGTGTGGAAGGTGTACAGTCTTCCTAGGACTATAGTGTCTGATCAAGGCCCGCAGTTCACCTCACAAGTCTTTCAAGACCTTACCTCACGGTTAGGCATCAAATCTAAATTATCATCCACACATCATCCACAGACAGATGGTCAGACGGAACGCATGAATCGGGATCTCCAGCAGTATCTCCGATTATATTGTAATGAGAGGCAAAATATGTGGAGCCAGTGGCTACCCGTTGCACAGTTCTCATACAACTCGAAGATCTCCGCATCTTCAAAGAAAACTCCTTTTGAGGTTACCCAATCTGATGCCCCACGCATGGGTACAGAACCTCACATGTCCAAGGCACCGGCAGCTGATGAATTTGCCGAGAGACTGCGAGAAATGCTAGACGAGACCTGCAGCAATTTGAAAAAGGCACAGGACCGAATGAAGGTCCAAGCTGACAAACATCATACGGCAGCCCCAGTGTATAAGCCCGGCAATAAGGTTTGGCTTGCCACAGATAATCTCCGCTTGATGTGGCAGAGCAAGAAGCTTACAGAATGATGGCTAGGCCCATTCCCAGTGGAAGAAATGGTCGGACTTAATGTGGTTCGCCTATGCCTCCCACGTATCATGAAAATTCACCCAGTTGTGAATATCTCACAGGTAAAGCCATATCACAAACCTTTACCAAACCAACCCCTTAGCCGGCCCGGCCCGGTTCATGTAACGGAAGATCGGGATGAGATCTATGAAGTGGATTACATCGCCGACTCACGTCTCCGACACAGGAAGTTGGAATACCTAGTTCATTGGCGAGGCTATTCCAAGGAGGATAGAACCTGGGAACCTAAAGAGAACCTCACTGCTTGCCAAGATGCAATACGTGAATTCCACATATGGAACCCTAGAGCCGTGAACTCTATGACTGTTCTCTTCGCTGAGGACACGTTCCTATTTAACCCTTACACGTGATCGCTCGGAATTCAATCATTAGAGGGGGGATAGTGTTATAGGGGTATATTTTTGCACTTATTTCACACAGTCACATGACCTCAGCACGTCGGTAAACTGCTCCCTTGGGATAGAGTCCCAACTGACTCACTAGCCGCCAACACCACTCACTCGCCAGATGTAGCAAGTCATTGTGCTTTGGATCAGTCCTTATCTTATCTTATCTCGGATCTATGATCCAATCTCCTTTATTTGTCCTAGTTGACATTATTATAGAATTCGTACTCCGCTGTCTAGAACGCCATCACATGCAGCACACACAGGCTAGGGCCAAGGGTCAAACCCTAAGGCTGGAGCTATGCGCTTCTCGTTCATTTCCATTCACAGCCTCATAGGCTGTTCTCTTCCATTCTTATGCCTCATATCTATGCTTCCCTTTCATCTCCACCCCACAGCCTTGAAGGCTATGCATGCTTCCATTCTGATGCACAACCGATAGTGGGCTGTGTGTCACTTAGACTATATACGGTAGTAGATCGTTAGATATGATACAAACATGTACACACCCTTGAGTAGTACTTAAGGGCTAAGACCCACTCCAGTGAACTCCAGTTTAGTTCACTTGGAGTCTTCCCCACAAGCTCCTCCTACACTCTTGAGTCCTTAGATCTTGCTGGCAACCTACAGCCTTATTTGGCTTCTTGGGTTGTTTCAGGGATAGAGTAGTGGAAGTATGGGATAATATAGATCCAGAGGTGTGTCAGAATTTAATCCAAAGCATGCCTAGGAGGATACATTTGGCCATCCACTTACACTTTGGCTCTATTTGGGGCTGTTCTTAAGTTATTTATCAGATACTCCAAAATCTCAAAACATTGACTCAATTTTGGAAGTCACTGTATGCCATGACTTGAGAGACTGTTGTCATTTGTTCAACTCAGCTTGACTGGGCATGCAGTTGATGGACATGTGGTTGCAGCATGTTGCACTTCACACAAGCATGTATCCTTCTGCATTAGTCACACTCAATTGCTCTCACCCCTCAATAATCATACTCAATGACATGACTTGAATGATGCATGATCTATAATTGAAATTTATTACAGGCAGTCATAACTATGGTGCAATGATACATGCTCAGTTGCCGAGATCACACAAATATTCTGCCATCATCTCCCTGATCAGTCTGTCCTCTTTGCACTCAGCTTCCTGTGTTTCTTCACTATTATGAGACCAGATGTCTGTCATTTGATTTGCTGAACTTTGGCAGTCAGATTCTGAGGAGGGGGCTCCATCAAAAGGCATGACATACCATTGTGCACATGAGGTGTCATTGGTCCTGCTCCATCAGGCCTTGTTGACAGCCAATTCCCTTCCAACCTTTGTATCCAGTGGACACTTCAATTTGGTTGAGATGTAATATAAGGAAAGAGTTGACATGGCTATGATGGTGTTACCTCTTGAGTTCCTTTGCTAGCAGTGCATTGGTCTGCAGGAGGTGGTTGATTGTCTCCCTGGTCAGTAGTTCCTTGTTGTTGATCATAGTCTGCAGGCAACAGACTTCTACTTCAATACAAGTGACTTCTTCATAGGCACAACCAGGCTTGAAATACTACACAGTGGCTTTGTGATATATGGGTTTTGCCCAGTTTTCTTGTCTAATGTCTGTGCATGACTGTTGGAGCCAATCAAATTTGCTGGAGATGCTGTAATCAACAATTTCCTTCCAGGTGATCATTGGACAAGGAGGATTCAGGGTGGTCACAGCTCCATAGGTAGCTGGATTCCAATGTTTGAGGCTGTTGTTTCCATTGATGGAAACTAGTCAACTGAACACCATTGCTGGGTTCATCTTCCAGCTTGTAGAAACTTGCAGGGCATTCATTTTGCAGTCTCCAGTCTGGTGTATCCTGTCTGAGCTCATGCTTGAGTTGGTGATCAACACAGTGGACAATTTCAAGGTAAACATCAAACACATTTGAGAATTGCATTGTTAGGAACAGCCAGTAAGGAACCCAGTATACATATATCTTGATCCAATGCCTGTAGTGGGCTTGTGATGCCATACCTGATGTAAGTGGCACAAACTTTTCACTTGAGCTTGAACAGTAAAGTGTGGGCACATGCGATGCTGTTGATGGAAGGCTGTGAGCATGGAAATCAATATGGCAATAGAAGGAAAGAGTGGAGAGCCACCAATATAACCATGTCAGATCAAGGCTTCATTCACATAAATATGATTGGGTGAGGGTTGGATACACATCTCACACCAACCGATGAAAAGTGAAGTTCAAAACACAGATGTACCATTAAATACTTACTAAACATGTCAACTCATTCAATGTTGAATGGAGCAGGAGCACTGGGGCCATCTTCTGAACATGTCAGCATGGTATTGATGGATGCTGGCATACCATCACCAGAGTCCCAGGACTGGTAATCAAGATAAGCATCAACCAAGCAATTCATTTGGATTGTCCATTGTTCAGTCTGAACCTCCATGTGGTCCATGTGTGTGTGTGAGTCAATATTGCCAGTGAGCAGGGATATGTGGGAGTGTCTTTGCAACATACTATGAGCTCAGGCCTCATACTCTCCACTCTTGTGGCTGAAGTCTCACCAGGTGAAGGGGCATAGGGCATGTTGTTGTCAAAAGCACCACTCTCAGTCAACATTAATTTTGGCCTTGCATTCCATTTCTGCCTTCTGCTGACACTTGTGCTGTTTCCCAGCTCCCATTGAAGATGACAAACAGGTAGGCCCACAAAACAATTGGACTTTGATCTACTTTGATCACGAAAAGTGGCAAGAGGAGGAACCATGACCAGACATGTGAGATGTTCCAATGACAAGAAAAAAAGGAGATGAAGTGAGGCAGGAGAAAGTATGAAGCATGAGGCAAACTTGCTTTCACCATATGCTAGTGCCAGACCCTATCAAGCAAGCATACAAGCAGTGAGATGATCCCAGCATTCTATGATGTGCAGAATGAGGTCAGGCTGGGGGTGGCAGCATGCATGATGAGGGTGCTTAGCACATGGCAAGCAGGCAGAAGGTGGAGGGTGAGGAAAAATGGATGGGTGCCTGATGTAGGAAGCATTGAAGGTGGTAGTGATGTACAAACAAGAGTGCTCAGCACACAGGATATGCATGAGAGTGGAGGGCACAATGTTGGGCAGTGGGAGGTGATGAAAACAGCAGGATTACTGGTGTAAGGAGCATTGGAAGGGATAGTGATGGATGAACAAGGGTGCCCAGCACACAAGATATGCCCAAAGGATGGTAGGCACAACATTGGAGTGTTGAAGGGGGTAGCAGTGCACAAGTGAGGGTGCTTAGCACACAGACCATGTCCAAAGAATGGTAGGCACAATGTTGGGCAGCAGGGGGTGACAAAAATAGCTGGGTTCTGACATTGGGGCATTGAAGGCGGTAGTGATGTATGAAAGAGGGTGCCCAGCACACAAGCTATGTACAAAGATGGAGGGTGCAATGCTGGGCAGTGGAAGGGCATGGAAAACAGCAGGATTACTGATGCTGGGGTTACTAAAACCACTGTGCACAATGTGGGCACTCAGTGTGTGGAAGGTGGTATTGAAAAAACAGTGCCTGGCACATAGAAAACAGTAGAAGGTGGAGGGTGCAGCATTGGATGGTGGGAGGCAGGGAAAACAGTGGTGTTATTGATGTCAGGAACATTGACAGGGGCATTCAGTGCATGAAAAATGAGTAGAAGGATGGAGGGCACACAATGTCAGGTCCAGGGGAGTGGGGAGACAGGCCAACACTGCCATTGATGGTGATGACAATGACAGTGCTAGGACAGTTGAAGCAGAATAGCATGGGAAGTTGCCCAGTACAGCTGACATATGAAGATGGCAGTGATGTCCAGCAACTTTTTGATAGGTGGCAGCCCAGGATTGGATGGACCCTTCTGTCATAAATGAGAGGGTAAAGATATGTAGTCTTCTTGGCATCCATGTTATTGGCAGATTTATTGACAAGATGGTAAAACTGGACCAAATTCATCCCTTGTTTAGCAATCTTTCTGTCTCCATTGTAGGATTCAGATTTCCTTAAGTGGAGCTCTGTTATTTTAGAAGTCATGGTTGATGTTGTTGGAGTAGTTGTTGGAGGTATAAGGGTAGTCCCACCCAGGGTTATGATGATAGAGTTTTGGATGGAGGGAGGAGCATTGGCTTGAGGGGTTTGGATTACCTATTGGCAGGGATGGAGGGGTGCAGTGCAGGTAGGAGTGGGAAAAGGTGGAGTAGGGACTCTGGAAAGGAAGAGTATAGCTGAGAGTTTGTGAGCAAGAGTTTGTGTTCCTTCCTATTTCTCAAATTGACTTACAGGATTGTTGGAATCTTCTACAGGGGTGGTAGGTCTGGAGTTCTCTGGTTCAGATTATGTTGAAGACTCTGGTTGGACTTCTTGCCAAAGTGAGCATGAGGAGATCCTAGAAGGAATGGTTGTAGCTTACTATGATCATAGCTGTTTAGAGGAAGTTACTTCAACCTCAGCTTCAAATAGCTTAGATGATAGTTCAGTCACATATGGCATGAGAACCACCTGGAATGGTCCAGTCTACCTTAATTAGTGGGAAAGCCATTTTTTTTGCCAATCATAACAAATACTCAGCTTCAATTGGCAATAAGCCAATCTCAGCCAATTACTGTTGACAAAGGTAACAGAAACTACAAAGGAAAATTGTTAATCCAACAACATCCCATACCCAACTTCCCCTGATCTAATGGCACACTACCTACAGGTCAAATACTGGTACCTAGTTGGGTATGGCACAGTTGCTAGATCATAAACTTGGAGTATTTGTGTCAGATATAATAAGGACTTGTACAATCACATAATCACTTATGTACATGGGTTCCAGTGTTTTCACTGCTTGGCCTGCCAGTGATGACTGAGCTGCTTTTGGCAACCATTTGCAGCTACAAGTGGAAGTGGAAGGGCATATCTTTCAGCAGGCAGGCAGTGGGAGAGGAACATCAGTAAAATCTGGTCAAACATTTGGATATGGTGGTAGTGGTGAAATGTCATTGTGTGTTAAATCCCCATGGAGAGTGAGGTCATGTGAGATCATACTGCAGATAAATCTGATGTCTCAATGCAATGGGCTGCCAGTAAAGATTGCATATAATCATAGTTAGGCTCCTCTGAAAAGGAAAGGATTCATGCATAAGTAAGCAAGATGGCAAGTTCTTGAGGCAATGTAGTTTGATGGGAGTCTTTTGCTTGAGTTCAAGTATTGAGTGCTTCATCAAACCAGAACTGTCAGTGATCCATGGCAGCAAACCATGTGATGAGTAAATGAGAAGATATGCAAGGGATTCTACATCATCACAATGCCCTAGTCACACTCCCAGGTGGCTTAGCCATTAATCATGGCAAATGCAGGAGTCCCAGTAAGGCAGTTAGCATGAACAAACAGAAAGTAAATCCTGGTTGTTGAATCCCAATACCATTGCTCCACCACAAGCTGAACTCTCATCCTGGTATGGGAGTATAAACCTTTGCCCTGGACTTGTGTTGGTCTTTACCCACTACACTCCTATTTTTTGTCAGCACAATCTAGCACATGCTTATGCTTCCTCAGCCTTAGCTTCATCACAGTACTTCATCAAGGGCTATGCTTGACCTCACCACAGGCCAAGCATAACAAATGAAGTAGCTTCTCTTTAATGGCTACCACTGTTGTAAGCCACCATACCACCTCACACACCCCTTGACCCTCATTGGGACCATCCTTGTGACTCCCAACCAGAACCCTCTGACTACTCTGAACCAAAATAAACCAATCTGGCTACTCCTCCTGAAGACCCTGACAACTCCCTCCTTACTGTAGTGGAACATTAGGCCAACATGATGCAGCTTACCAAATGACATCACTCCTTCAACACCATGAGGTGGACCCCATGTGAGATGTCAACCTCTATGACTACCTCTATGCAGACCCAGATGCAGATGCCAAACCAGCATATCCACACCTTCATTCACAGCATGCTCTAGCCAATCAAGCCATGCACCAAGTAATCCAATCTGGATCCTGATACATTCCCCATGCTCAGATAGCCAAACTCACCATGGCTACTGAACTCACTATGTCAGCTGAGAAGGCCAAACCAAAAGCCACACTGCTGGCTGAATACAAGGACTTTGCCTCTATCTTCTCTAAGGAAGCAAATGACCATGTCCCCCTGACACATCCCTATGATCATGAGATCAACCTTGATGACACCTTCAAACTGAAGATCACCAAGGTCTATCTGCTCACCCCCAATAAGTGGAAAGCCACCAAAGATTTTCTAGAGGAAAACCTCACCTCTGAAAAGATCCATCCCTCAAACTCCCCCCAAGCATCCTCCTTCTTCTTTGTGAAAAAGAAGGATGGCAAACCTCACCCCTGCCATAACTACCAATATGTCAATGAACACACCACTCATGATGCCTACCCTCTCCCTCTTATCTCTGACCTCATGAACAAACTCAAGGAAGCACATGTCTTCACAAAGTTCAATGTCCAATGAGGATACAATAATGTCCAAATCAAAGATGGACATCAATGGAAAGCTGCCTTCATCACACACAAGAGGCTCTATGAACCAACAGTGATGTTCTTTGAACTCAAGAACTCACCAGCAACCTTCCAAAGATTCATGAACAACTCCTTCCACAACATGATTGCTGAAGGATGGCTCATTATCTATATGGACAATCTCCTTATCTTCTCCCTGGATAAGGCCACCCACAAAGAACATACCAAATGTGTCCTCCAGTGAATGAAGGAACTCAACCTACACCTCAAACTCAAGAAATGCTCATTTGCCACCTCCAAAGTTGAATATCTTGGAATGATTGTGAAACTCAGCCAGATGGCCATGGATCCCATCAAACTCAAAGGAATCACCTCCTGGCCCACTTCTGCCAAACTTCACAATGTCTGCTCGTTCCTCAGGTTTGCTAACTTCTACAGGAAGTTCATCCCTGACTTTTCCAATGTTGCCTGACCACTTCTTGATCTCACCAAGAAGACTCACCCATGGGACTGGTCCCCTGCATGTCAACATTCCTTCAACCATCTCAAGGAACTGTTCACCTCCTTCCCAGTCCTCCAACTCCCAGACCTCACTAAACCCTTCATGATTTCCACAGATACCTCCAAATGGGCCTCTGGCAGAGTCCTTCTCCAAACTGATACCAATGGCAACTGGTGCCCTTGCTCCTACCTCTTCCAGGCATTCTCCTTGACAGAATGTAATTATGACATCTATGATCAAGAACTCCTTGCAATCATGCAAACCCTCTGCACTTGGCACCACTATTTTCACAGCACCACCCACCCCATTGAGGTCTTTACCAACCACAAGAATCCCATGTATTTTAAGTCACCCCAGTACCTTAATGGTTGGCAAGCCCAATGGCTACTAGATCTAGCTGACTTTGACTTACAGATCACCCATTTCCCCAGTTCCCAACTCAACAGACCAGATGCTTTATCTTCTTGCCCTGACCACTGCAATGACTCAAAAGACCCTCAAGCAGTCACTCTCCTTCCCCCTGATGTCTTCATCGACCTCATTGACATCTCCCTCTCCAACCACATCACCAAGTTGTCCAAAGACAATCCTCTTATGCTCAAAGTTCTCCATCCCTTTCAACTGGGATACTGTCATCCCTTTGCTCTCACCTCACTGACTGGCAGGTCACAGATGGTGTCCTCACCTATCAATGCCACATCTACATCCCTCCTGACAATGCTCTCCACTGTGCCATCCTTCAACAGTGTTATGCTTGGCCTATGGTGAGGTTGAGTGTAGCCCTTGAGGCAGTACTGAGGCAAGAGATGGGCAATAAGGCATGAGCATGTACTGAATGTGCCGATGAGAGATGGGACAGTGGCAGAAAGGAGCTGACATGGGTCTGAAGCAGGGTGAAGGGTGAGGAGGCACAGGTGGAGGTATGCGTACAACAACCAAGGGGCTGGATGGAGATAGGCAACCACTGGCACAAGTCAGGGACAAAGGTTTATACTCCTGAGCCAGGTCAAGAGTTCAGCTTACAGTGGAGCATGCACCAGGGCAGTACTCAGACACATAGTGGAGACAAGATGGCAACCAGGCTGATGGACATTGGTGCCACATCTGGAAAGCCGATGAAATGTTTCAACTGCTCCAAAGAAGGACACAGAGCTAGGAATTGCCCCCATTCCAAGAAGCAATGCGGGGAATACAAGTTCCTAGGCAGCAGACACAAGCC
>JBBPLN010000969.1:0-11143 GCA_038089815.1 Sutorius eximius
CCTGTCGTCGTCAAATGGGATATAGGCAACAACCGAGGTATTGCTTCTAATGATTTGTGGCACGGTGAGGATATGGATCGGTTTCAATATGGGACACGAAAACGTACTTGATACAATCGTATGTCCGTCCAGAACACTTCTCCATGGACATCGCGTTGTCCCTGATCAGAACCTCCACGAAGTTTGGAACGGCGCAGTGTAAGCGGAACCTCTCCTATGACCAACCGAGCAAGAACACCCAGGGTATCCGGGTCATCGCCCTGTTGCGGTACAACCATCAAGATTCAAACTGACTCGGGAAAGTGTCCCCCATGGCCCGTAGTCTCGCGACCGACAATCAAGAACGTGGGCAGCTGGATTTCTGCAAAAGAACGTGCGTGTCAATACAGTCTCCGACCTCTAAACCAACATTCTGATACCTTGGGCCAATAACGGCAAGAGTGACTATGGAGGCCATCGTGTTTGATCGGCCCACATTCGCTCGAGCGCCTGCATGGCCATTCGAAGGCAGGCATTTTCTGATGTAGCCATCGTGTATCGCGCAGCCTGTATTCCGCATACACCGCGTAAAGGACAAATGAGACTCGTGGCACGGAAGGTGTGTTACACCACTCACAAAGCGGCAACCATGGTTTGTATGGATCCCACCAACGACGTCACGACACGCGTTGGACACATACCCACATACTGTACCTTCTCTTCTTTGTCTCTTCGCTCCTCGTCCTCGTGTTATGACGAGGTAGTGACTGCTTCATCCACTGTACATAAGCCTCGTACTACCGAATCGTCAGCCTCCCTTTTAACGACATGTCCGAACAGTTCAAAGTCCTCACCGTCGCCACCGTCCGAGAACGACATGCTTCCCACACGTTACTTGTCTCTTTCACCACCCTCTTTTCTCTCCAGTCTTTCCGCCGGGTGCCGGAGTGAGCTTGGGATCTGAGACGTCCGATCTGTTCTTGAAGGCGTACTTCGTGGTCGAGAGAGTTGTAGATGCGAGTGATGGCTTTGGAAGTGGTAGATCCGCACAGAGATGGGTACTATGGGATGTGTGATGACGGCGCGACAGATCACGACGATGTCCCTAACACCGTCATTGGAAATAGTCTCGTGACCTCTTGGTCACCACTCCACACGGACGATCTTTTCGCACAACTCTCCGTCCGTTGCCCATTCTCTGCCCCACGTTCATGCCCAGTTGTTTTCCGACCTCTTTCGAGCCACCCGTGAGTTTCCATCACTTAATCCCCCTGCTCCCGCTGAAAATGTGCTTTCCATAGGTGCTGAACATCACTGCCCATACAGCGTGAAAATGACCAGCGCCCAGGACGATCATTTGATCTTGATCAATCGTCAGCAGTGCTTCGCCACCTCTCAGACCCGTCACGCACTGGTGCTCGTCGATGCCATTGTTGTGGATGGTGCAGTCGTTGGTCAAAATGTTTGGGAACAAGGTAAGTCGATCTCACCGTGGTCATGGTGTAGTGTACCTCGTTGATTGGACCTCAGTGCCTAGTGATGCGTCCTATCTCCGCCGTGGAACTTGGTTCAGGCAGGTGTGTTGTACACATCACAGTCAACATACTATACGTCTCGTGCTCGGAAGGACTCTCTCGTAATGTCGCTGGAAGTATTGTCCATCCGCGAGAGACAAAGGTACGTCTGCGAGACACCCTACCCATCTCACGCTCATTCGTGTACGCAGGAAGCACAGCACGGGCCCTCTCCAGAACATCACTTCTACATGACTGATTCATGTAGTTACGTCTACGCACCCTGGCTGACGCTTACCACTTGCGTCCCGGTCACCGCTTAGGTCGCTCTGTCTGTCGTGTCTGTGCTTTTCTTCTTGCATTTGCCTCTGGCCTGTCATGCATCCTCCCTGCAGGTTGTCGCTTGTTCCCGTACACAACACGCTACACGCTACAATCCGTTCGTCGACTTCCCGGTCGAACTCGACATTTGGAGCTCACCTTGTCATGCAGATGCAGATCGTTCGGTTGGGCTTCGACGTGACAGAGGTGAGCCCGGAAATCACCTAGATGAGCTCTCTTCATTCATCAAAGTGTTCTAGTCATTTCATGGGATCATTGTCGTGAATCGCGACCACCTTATCTCCCACAAACTGACATATTTTGACCTATCGTTGCACCTTCTGCCTCCCACTATATTCTCTGCCCGCTCTACGTCTCCATCTGCGTAGTACATGCTAACATGGGATCCCGGTAACAAGGCTCGGCGGTATTCCCGAGGTGCATTGGAAAGCGCCGACGCCGACCCTCTTATCACCCATTGTGATGCCAGTCCTCCCCAAAGACACCCTGCTGCTACCTCGACGTCTTCCTCCAGAAGGTTTTGTGCCAGGGCGTCTGAGACTGCGCGCGAGGCCCAAAGACATGTATCACCCATCGTCTGTGTCCGTATCACCTATTCACCGGCGCCACCTGACACTCAGATGGCTTCGTCAACATCGAGACGGAGACGACGGACGTCGAGAGGATGTGTACGGTCCCAAGCTCCAAGTCTACATCAACGAGTGCGACGGGATAACGATCGTGGACCATCCACCCATGTATGCCGAGGAGATGCTCACTGACCGCGTCAAAGGGGCAAGTCGTGTGCAGTGTTGATGATGCGCGGCGCGTGCGAACAGGTCCTCCTCCTCCCAGCCCTTGAGGAGCTCCTGAGGGGAGCCCCCAGGATTGATGTACCTGCGGATAGAGATGTGCAGACTAATCGTCCGTATAGGAAAACGAGCAGCCTGGTGGTTCTCGGTCGGTTTATGACAGAGCGGTATTGAATTTGTTTGCGTACGAAGTGAGCTATGTCCCAGCCATGTTTTTCTCGACAGTGGTACCAGACATGATTAGATTATTCGAATGCTACAGGTCGAATAAATATCTGGGTCATGGATAACAAAAGGAAAATCTCAAAGTCCGAGTCCATGTCAGCAAACAAAGGCCATCACTCTATGACCCATTTCCTGACAGCCTCCTTGATGAGCCTTGTCATGACCTCCGCAACCCACTTCTTCGCACTGTCCGTGATATTGACGAGCTTGTCCAGCGCACGGGGGGGGGGGACGTCACGAGCGGGTCGAATTGCAGGTAGCTGTCTTTCATGGGTATCGAGACAAGCGCGGATGCAGAGCTGGACAACACCAATGCCAGCGAAACCAGGACAGACGCGTTAGTTGTGGGCGGCGAGCTGATGCACAAAGAGGAGCTGTGCGTGTGTGCGCTGGAGCGCAAGTGGGGGGCGCTGTACTGCGTCTGCGTTGGCGAACCGTCGATGATGGCATCGCTGTAAGTCTCATGACCCATTTCAGACAGGTCGAAGCCTGATCATGTTCAATCGCACGACGAACCAGGAATCAACGAAGAGTGCACCGCACATGTCGTTCCAGAAATCGACCCTGCCTTTCATGATCTTGTTTCCCTCCCAAAGCACCAGCATAATCCTGCATTGACTGGGTGCCATGACGCCATCGTTCGGATGGAGGAATCTGTCGCGCGCATGCAGCACCGAATCGAGCATCGACTCGTAGAGCAGAGCATAGTCCATCCATTCGGATGTGATGATATCGACGTAGTTGATGCCGTCGGGTAGACTGATTTCCTCCACTTTGCCATGTATCACACTGAGGTTACCGGCGAGGATGACGTGAGTTCGAAACAAGGAACGTACGTAATGACGTTTCTGGTCCATTTGCTCGGACGATGTTTTCGGCTTTTTCGGTGACGTCGCTCGCCTCGACAGCGTAGACATGTTTTGCGTCGGATTTCGCGGCAAAAAGAGAGAGGATAACAGTCCCACACCCGACATCAAGGATAATGGCGTCACAGAACAAGATGGGGTTTGTGAGGATAAACGAAGCATGAGGATGTTCGGACTTTGTCCAGGATCATCACGGTGTGGATATCTGGGGTATAAAGCAATCATCAGTCACCGAGTCTCGAAATGGACAAGTCGCTTTGCGCCTGGGATAGATTCTGTTCGAGGATTTGAATGCGATCGAGGGCGGCGGGGGAGATCCGAGGGTGGGCTTGGACTGTGTTCGGCGGAATGCACATTCTCGTCATCGTCGGACCAGACGTCGTCAAAGTCAAGTTCTATACGGGTTACTTTTAGAGTGGTACTGACAGTGGAAGAGAAACGACATACGGTGTAGAGGGTCATCCTCCATAATGGGGATAAGATAGTCATACGACGCAAAAAATGATTCGGCCCCTGGCAGATTGCCAACATCGGCTGGAGTCTACTTCTGCGTGAAAAGGACGTGATTATCTTGAATGCGAACAAGAGTACGATCGATCTTACATGTTTTCGGATGAAATTGATCAGTCGTATCCGATGAGTTAGAACACGCACTCCACTGTCTGCTCGTGGCGTCTAGGTCAAATGCATGCGCGGATTTATCGTACGTCAAAACCTCGACCGAGGTGGTAAGCGACTTGTCCTCCAAGAGCGATCGACATGCTTAAAGTTGACCATGATCCGAGATCCAGTCTTCAAAGTTGTTGTCTTCCTCTGCATATTCCTCAGAGTTCGAACTTGAAGACGTCGCGCTATCCTCCGCGTCGTCTTTGGTCTGTGGAGGGACGGGGAAGTGGAGACTAGTGATGCTCAGCGCCGATGGAATGCACGATGGAAACTCACGGACGGCTGGAAAGAGGTCGGAAAACAACAGTGCATGGATGTGAATGCCATCTCCGTGTCGCACGATGGCAAATGGATTGTATGTGGGGGTAGTGAATGAGGCGGCCGTGTGGGATGGAGGATTGGGGAACAGGGTCGTCGCTGAGGACCACGGAAGGAACGTGCGTGCGGTCGACGTGTCTCCAGACTCGACACAGTTCGTGACTGGCAACGACAAAGGAGAAGCCTTGAACATTTGGAGCTTCTAAGGAAAGTAACTCATCAGTTTGCTCAAATACAAACGTTGCATTGGGTGATCGGTGTCAAGTTCTCTCCAGACGGCGAGCAGGTCACCACCGCATGCAAATGTTGGCTCAATTCGGATTTTTGACAGTCGGCGCGGTGCCCAGCTGATCGTCATGAAGATATGGCCACTCCGCCGCTCGCACGGGATGGCCAGCTGAGTCAAGCCGTTTACATAATGTCTACACCAGGTAGATTGCAGGATCGCCCAATGTCGACAACTAGGTTTACTCTTTCAATCACTCTAGCTTGCTGTTCTCACACTGTGTTCCTCGACCCATCAACACTCACTCTGGCTGATACTACCACCAGGACAATGTGGGCAGTGGACAATGCTGAGACAGTCAAGATTGCATCCACATTTTATAATTATATCAAAGACAAGTTTGGTCATCTTGACCATGCCCATGCAGCATTGGCATTGAACAGGACAATGTTATGAAAAGACTGGCAAATAGTGTACCATTATCAACTTATCTCGTATGCACATATCGGAGCCTAGCTGTACTCTTCTTACTTTACCATGTGCTATCTTGTTCTTCATCGAACAAGCAAAACATCTGAAACTGAATCAAACACGTACAACCCGTGGTTGACGACGGTTTCGGTCATCCGCGCTGCAATAGGTCACGATTTTCCTCCCTAGCGGTGTTCGGTGTCCATACTTCATAATTACCTTTTTCTGACACCCGACAGGAGCGCGGCTGTTAGGCTTTCCATAGAAACGTGACTATTTACTCTTGCAAGCGATGAAATTACGCTCAGGCGCAGGACTTCTGGTTCCATACAAAAGTCAACGTCTGTGACGTAGGAAGGTTTGATTTTTGATTTTCCCTTTTGCGCAGCCCAATAACAACTTTGTGCGGTTACCGTGGCACACCTTTAGTCGCGGTTAAATTGCATGTAGGTAAGCATTTTCGTTTTTATCCCGTGTTGGTCTCATTACTTGCGCACGTAAAACCACATCGTGACAGGAAATATCAATATCTCTGTAGCAGAGTCATCGACACGTTATGAGGTGCAGCGGCACCCATGCTACCGGCCAGCCAGGCATATCTGCCATCCGCCCGCCCAACATTCGATCACCACTGGGTGTGTGCTTGATCGCGGTGGTTTCTCATCATTATGTGATGGTGCCCTACATGTAAGAACCCCGTACCCCTTACTCTTGCGTTGGATAAAACATCAGCCACTCCCTTGTTGCACCAGGGATATAACGACCGCTTGCTTCGGGAAACCTCATGACCTGGTCACCCCCATTCAGCAAATATTGTAGATTATACGCATTCGGGTTTTGAACACAAGATACAAGATCCGGAGATTCGTGTATTCTGCAAAAAGGTCGAATATGGGTATCATCGCACGCCGTGTGGTACTGTGCTCCGGGAATTCGGCGTGATTGCCTCCAGCGCGGACACACATGCTTTGATAACAAGCTCACCCGCTCTACAGTGTCATTATGATCACATGTCGTCATCTCGCCAACGGATGTCGAAACGAGTGCACAGAGACGGCAACCCAAGATCCCGTTGGCTTCACACGCGCGATGGTGAATTGAGTCAGGAGATCAATCACGGTGGCTGGCCATTCCACGTCGAACTTTCTACAACGACCCCGCAACCTGGCGCAGCCCCGCGTCTTACGGCTTTCCTTTGGTCACGCTGCTCGACCTTTTGAAACGAGACATTGGCATCGGATCATGGCAGTTGTATCCACATGGGTCGCACCCTTTCCAGCAGATTGGGTAAGTGAAATCTGGGGTTGTGTCTGGAAATGTTGAGGAGTTGGTCACCGCGGATATGACAACCTGGTTTGGTGGGTACGAGAACATTCCCTCATTCTATTTGACCAAATATATCGTCCACATTGTGGAATCTGGCAATTGCTTGCGGTGTTGCTGCCCTCGGCTAATAGTATTGAGGTACTCACGATGGCGGGGGAGTAAAACTCCATCGAGAAAGCTGTTGAATCGGATTGTATTTTGTCAAACTACGCCTACTCAAATCCGGCATATGCAAAAAGCCGCTATGTGGAAGGAGGGGTCCCAGCCATCCAACTCTAATGGAGGGAAAAGAAAGCAATCAGATAGACAACATTCCACCGAGGGGAATATGGTGTATTCACACAATTACCCCTTTCGTGCCTTCTTCCATCCACGGTCCGCCTCCGCCGCGTTGACAACACGTTTTTTGTGATCACCTGTCCCTCTATTTTCATTTCCACCCGGTCTGCCATTCCTCGTGTCGCTCTCATATCGGCGTCCCGCTCTGTCGACGCTAGTGGTGCTGAGTTCGGCAAGCATTACTCTTATTGCTTGCCTAGCCTCCCTTAGGATCCGTTTTTCGCCTAACCTCACGATCACCGCATGTCGTTTCCGCTTGGCAAATGTTTCTGGTGCAGAAAGCAAGCGTTCATCATCCTGAAGATAACGTGAGTGGAGCAGGGTCAAATATAGGATGAAGTGGAAACGAACCTCGACGTTTCCACCAACGTACATCCCCTCACGTTCCTCGAATACCTTGCCCAGTATTTCTAACACTTTCTTGATGTCCTTTGCATCAATCTTTTTCAAGTTTCCTTTTGGAAGCTTTCCTCTTGAACGGGCGTTATTGAAATCAGACTCGGTGAGAACCAAAAGACGAATAAATGAGACGAGCGGGGGAGGAAGAATGGTAGACAAGTGGGAGCCGGGCTCGAGGAGACTGACCACAAAGGTACTAAGAGGTCAGATGAACAAAGTCAGTATGCCCCCGCTAAGGCAAAAGCAGAAAGGAGGGGTAAATGAGACTTACTCGTCCTCTCCTTCATCAAGCCACCAATCAATGCGTGGACTGGCGTCCTCTGCCTTCAACCCAAAGTTGTTCGTTTGCATTACACGAGCAACCAGGTCCGCTTGAATCTCTGTGACGTCTGAAGGATTTCCCAGATGTGCGATAGCTTCCATGTGCGTGTCACCTTCTTCCATTTCCACGTCCCCCTGTCTATGAGGCGTAGGAACCGATGAGGGGGGGAGTCGGATGAGATCAACATGCCCGTATCGCCTCAGGAGATCTGAATTTGGTGGGTCACCATATGTGTTGAACTGTGCATCCGAAATTATTTTGTCGTCGTCGTCGGTGATGCCGAGACGATCGTCAATAGTATCGAAGATGAAAGAAGGGATGAGTGAAAGTAGCTAAGAGACGGAAAGCAAACTTACAATCTGTTCTCCTTGCTGTATCCGCTTTGTAGTTACCATGCGCAATGTCAACGGTTCGTAGTATAGCTTTGCCTAGGCAGCATTTGTATGGGCCTGCGTGAGAGGAATAAGGGTGAGACACGAATGTGCTCACGTTCTCGCATCCCCATCTTGCATTCAAAATGTCTGCCATTGGCACCATAGCCACGTCTGAGGGATCGTCTTCCCCCTCATCCGAATCTGAGTCCAGTCCGTCAACGGTGTGGCTGGGCAGGGGCGGATGCGGATCAGCATCGTCAATCTGCATGGATGACTCAGTTGAGGTATTCCGATGGGAATTTTTAACTTCGTCTGTATCGCCGGCCTGCTCCCCTTCCGCGTCGCTGGGGTCTCTGTCATCCTCCACTTCGTCATCACCCGTCCAACGGCTGACAGTGAAGCTGCGTGAAAGAATACGGCTCCCAGCACAGTGATATGCATCAAGAGTGTACCACTTCCCATGATGAGAGGGAGGGAACAGGACTGGGGATGTCTGGTAGCAAATGTCAAATAGACGAATAAAAGTGGAGTATGCGCTAACTTTGATGGCAGGAACAAGTTGCTCAGAGTACGCACGCTCCGCATCGTCGCGACCGATCTTACCCATCTATCGTACCACAGCATGAACGAAGAAATGTCATAGGACCTAAGATCAGCTCAGTCGATCAACCGACCTACCACGGCTGTCCCTTTAAGCTCTTCAAGTTCCTCTGCACTCCAGAACATTGGGGTATCGAATGCTGTTGGGAGAGTCCGCATATACGGTCCCCAACTCGTCTGTACGTCGGGTTTGTCAAGTCTACAATCCATCACGTCCAATTCGTGTGCCCAGGCATCCTCCCACATCATACATAAAATTAACCCAACCCAACCTTTGTGCAATCGGTGTGTACGCCACGCGTCAAAACCAAAGAGGTAGGGGAGCGGGGAGGTTCGTGTTGAAAGCGTGATGCTGCGGGGAAGCGTGAAAAGGGTATATCCTTCCTGTCAATAAGCATAATTAGTGCGATGGATAGTCCAGAACGATCATACAAAGGCATTATCGGTTGGTAGGCCTGATGAAACAATGATGCACATACCGGAATGTCACACACCGCAATCGCTCCGCGTCCGCTGTCTGGAAATTCCGTTATTCCCATCGCTTTTGTATCGACGTACCCTCCATTCGATTGGAACCATCGCATGAACGAATCGATGTCCGCATCTTCCATCGTAACACTCGGTCGCTGATAAATTTGAAGGGAGGTTTTCCCATTCCTGTCATTTCCCAAATAGGCATCAACAACACCTCGCCTTCCAAAACGGTGCTCACCGCTCACCGCTCGTTCGGAATGATCTGGAAATATGTCGAATGATCAAGGGCATGCCTGAAGACGGAGGAAAAAATTACACGTTATATTCTGATTTATCTAGAACATTACAGATGAAATGTCGAGTCCTATTATAAAAAGGCGAGCATCTATAGCGTGTCCCTCATCACATTTCTTACGAGCTGTCGAACAACTCCGTCCACTGGTCCAAGCTCCTAGTTTCACAGATGTCTTTGATCCATTTCTACTACAACCCCGCCACAGAGTTTGACCGTCTCTTTCAAGACGCTTTCGCGACTCCTCGTACCTGCGCTTCCTCGACTGAGGCTACACCGCGACACTGCAATACCTACCGTCCAAGGTAAATTATATTCTCCCATATCTTGTCTCGATTCTTACTGAGTATTCTCCCTAGACTTGATCTTCACACATCCGAGGAGGCTAATACCGTGACGGCGACCTTCGAGTTGCCAGGTTTGACGTCGGAAAACGTCACCATCGACGTCCACCAGAACTGTCTAACGGTCTCTGGCGAGGCATCCGGCTCAAATACTCAGGAAGAGGGAGGTTACCTCCTTCTGTGAGTTGGGAAGGTGTCAGGACTGACTAGGACTGGTCAGGGCCAGTCCTGACACCTTCCCAACTCACAGAAGTCGTTCGTGAGCGCCGCTCTGGCAAATTCTCCAGGACGCTGCAGCTTCCCATCGGTACCAAGGTAAGTTTATAGTCTTGGACTTGCTCAACGTTGGGTTCTGATGTGGCTTCTTAGCCTGAAGACGTGAATGCCAAGATGGAGAACGGCGTCTTGACGGTCACGTTCCCAAAGACCTCTCCTGAACAACAGGCCCAGCGTATTTCCATTCAGTAGAGGTCTTTGGTAATGGACGGCTCGAATCGTCATAGTGATGGACCGTGTATAATGTAGCTAATATTTTCTGTTTCTCAATATTGCACTCGGGTAATCTCGATGGACACTGTACAGTACTTTAGAATTTATCCTTTCGTTATTTTCACGTATCAAAACGTTGCGAAGGACACGCCAACTGGGAATGGTCAAAGAAGCAACTTGCCTTCTAACACCGACACAATTACGCTCTACGAACCAATCTGAAAGCCATCCGTTCATTTCCGGCCACCGTAACAGGTCATCTGGGTTTACGTTGTTCAGTAACATCATTGAAGAAACCACCTCTTTAGTTTCGTTGAGCGGGGAAGAGATTTACCCAGAGAATGATTCGCATTTAGAGGGGAATTCATAAAGGTGAACACGAACACAATGTCTGCGCTCGCAACATAAGTTTGAGGTAGTTCTATTTTGATGAATAACAGACCCTAACACCCAAGCGCTGACAGGGGGAACCAGACGAAGCTTCACAGATGTCATAGTCGCCATAAAAACGGAAACAGCTCATCAAAATAAAGGGTACAAAAAAGCGTTCGCTCACAGAGTCTGTGCAACCGTCACACATATTTACGACCTCCACAATACTTATACAGAGATTGTTGACGGGACGGGTGCAGAAATCCACATCCAAATGCGATCGCACGTACTCGGTCCTAGAGATTCCACGGTCGCTGTTCTTGTACTTGTATCAGCGCACCTTCCATTCCATTTGGCTAACATGTTCAAAAAGGTTCTTCCCAATGTCAACACTACTATGCCTTCCAAAACGGG
>JBBPLN010000970.1:0-11135 GCA_038089815.1 Sutorius eximius
ATTACATACATTAGATAAGGCTTCTATTATGTCAACATTATGTAATTAAGTACCTGACACTATATATAAGCCCCCTATTTCCTGTTTATTTTCCCATCATTACCATAAAATCAATTATCTCTGCTTGAAGACATAGCACCATCTCTTTTTCTTCTCTCAGCCTTTTATTTAGGGGGATTGCTTCCCAAACAGGTCTAGGAAGGTCTATAGTGTGCCAGGTCCTTCAAAAACATCAACAAGGGCAGGCTAGACTTCATAGTGTCCATTCTTCTAAATTCAATCCTATCAATGAAAGGGCAAATTATTAATGGAAAGATCAAGAACATGGTCCAGGCCATCCAATTCATAAACATCATTATTGGTACTCCTGTCTATCCTCATACAGTCAGGGATACCCTCAAGGAAGCCCTATGAAGGCTGTAGTAAAAAAATGAAATTCTAGCTTTCTAGAAGGATGTGAATACAAGACTAGTTCTTGCTTGTGAGTATCAACATTGGACTATTGAGGACTGAGAGAGGGTCAGAGGGTCATATGAGACTAAAATTGATAAGGATATGCATGGAAATAGATGGGTAATGTTACAGGGGAATCTTTTTCACACTTAGACGTGCATCGCTTGCCATTGACCACTAGCACCACTTAGATGCCCAGTTGCATACCAGTTGCTAAGTCTTGACTCGCACTCTCCCGCCACTTGTTTGGCTATGTTTATCTTTTTATAGAGTTTGCACAGCCCTACTCTGCCTCTTCATCTCCATGCTGTGCACCTCCCCTTTTTCATTTCCGTCTCACAGCCTTGAGGCTGTTCGCTTCTATTTAATTACCGTCCTCCATTCCAGCCACAGCCATGAGGCTATGTATGGCTTCCATTGTTCACAGCCTTGAAGGCTGTCTGTGCTTCCATATCGCACAGCCAACTGTGGGCTGTATGATCATTAGTCTATATATGGTTTGTCATCATAGATACGACATACGCATGTACAAACAGTAGAATAGCTTATAAGGGTCGAGCCTGCCTCCAGTGAACCTCAGTCTAGTTCACTTGGAGTTTTCCCCACTGAGCTCCTCTTGTGGATACAACTACTCTTACAGCTTTCTCCTGAGTTGCTGGTCATAGTGTAACCTATAGCTCATCTGCTCTTTGGGTTGTTTCAGGTAAGTGGTTGATTTCCAACAAAGTCCAAGATATAGTTAGTGTGGAAAAGATTAACTGATGATTTGGGACTGCAAAGGATGGAGTGGGGTGGGAATTTTGGGTGAGAGAGAAGGAAATATGAATACTAATCAGTATGTGACCATTTTGAAGCAAGGGTTACCACAAATAATGAAGAAATCTGAAATTTCCAACAATCATATCAACTTTTCATAGGATAACAACACCAAGTACATCTTCAAAAAGGCTCAAGACTGGTTTGAGGACCAAGGAATCAGGCTATAGACCTCCCTAGACCTGTTTGGGAAGCAATCCCCCTAAATAAAAGGCTGAGAGAAGAAAAAGAGATGGTGCTATGTCTCCAAGCAGAGATAATTGATTTTATAGTAATGATGGGAAAATAAACAGGACATAGGGGGCTTATATACAGTGTCAGGTACTTGATTACATAATGTTGACATAATAGAAGCCTTATCTAATGTATGTAATCATGTTACACCATGCTAGGGTCCAATATATGAAAGGAGAATTTAAAGTCAAAAAACTGTCTGAATGAGCCATCATTTTGGAATGGCTGCCATTTCATCAGACCTCAACCAAATCCCCTGAATATTGGATCAATAGAGAGCCAAGAGTGGGTACTCCATTTCATACTCTTACATGTTAGGGTTAGGGTTAAGGATTATTGAGGTCCACTACATTTAATCAAAAACATGCAAACATCCAGATAGTTTTTTGAGCCACTGTATATGATGCATCCTACTACCTATCCCACATTTCAGGCCCCCTTCAGATGTGGGATAGATATACCTAATTTTCCTGTTTGTGTGAAAATAATGTATCATGCATCTCTGGACCCCCTCCAAATGTATGATAGGTATACTCATATGCCTTGTTTATGTGAAAATGATGCATTGTACTCCCTATCATGCATTTCAGGACCTCCTTGAAATGTGGGATAGGCATACCTACATCCCATAATCTAGAATGATAAAATCCAAACCTAATTTCTCTAAACTTATAGGCAATCCCCATTCTTGGTGTATTATATCACCTATAGACATACACTGAGCAACAAAACCATTGCAATGTTGGTAACTGTTACAGGGGAATATTTTAACCCCTATCTTTTTCGCACTTAACCGTGCATCCGCTTGCCATTGACCGCTAGTGCCACTTAGACGCCCAGTCGCGTTCCAGTCGCCAAGTCTTGACTCGCACACCTCGCCAACTTGTTTGGTCATGTTTACCTTTTTATAGAGTTTGCACAGCCTTGCTCTGCCTCTTCATCTCCGTGCTGTGCACCTCCTTTATTTCATTTCTGCTCACAGCCCTGAGGCTGTTCGCTTCTATTTAATTACCGCCTTCCATTCCAGCCACAGCCATGAGGCTATGTATGGCTTCAATTGTTCACAGCCTTGAAGGCTGTTCGTGCTTCCATATTGCACAGCCAACTGTGGGCTATGCAATCATTAGTCTATATATGGTTTGTCATCGTAGATACGACGTACGCATGTACAAACACTAGAATAGCTTATAAGGGTCGAACCCGCCTCCAGTGAACCTCAGTCTAGTTCACTTGGAGTTTTCCCCACCGAGCTCCTCTTGTGGATATGACTACTTCTCAGCTTATTCCTTGAGTCGCTGGACTTGTGCAACCTATAGCTCTACTAAGCTCCTTGGGTTGTTTCAGTAACATTTGAAATGTTCCTTGAATATCTCATGACACATTGATGCTGGACCATAGAAAGCCATGATCAAGGGCTTTCCAAACATATATATATTCATTAGGTAATACTTTCTTGGTAAGGCAATATTCAACAATTAATGGGAGGTACTCATTGCAACAGTTTTGTTACTGACATACTGAAGTTGTAAATCAATATGTTATGTGACCTTATTACATAATATATGAGTCATGTGATTCATATTAGGTTCAATATGATACAAACATGCCATAACATCACTCTTCTTCCACTACCATCACCATCAAATCTGTTTCTCTTGACCAAACCAACCAAATCATTGCACTTCTGGATTTGGTCAATCTACTCATCAAATATCTCTTGCTACTGGTTTAAACAACTCTACCATCAGCAGAATTCACTCTAAACTTCATCTCAAATGTTATCAGCATTGCAATGGTTTTGTTGCTCAGTGTACCTATATTTCCAGTTTGTATCAAAATGATGCATTGTACTACCTATCACATATTTCAGGACCCCCTTGAAATGTGGGATAGGCATACCTACACCCAATAATTGAGAACAACAAAATTCACACCTGGTTTCTCTAAAAATATAGGTGATATCCATTTTTGGTATAGCATATCACCTATCACACATACCAAGACCCCCTGAAATGTGCAACAGCCTCACTAAAATCATGTCATAACCTATCTATAACCCTGAACTATTTACAAAAACTGGTACATATGACCTGTCACTAGTATCTTTATCTTTTTTGCTCCTTGTGTCTCATGATTTTGACCTTATCTTTCTTAGATCTGATCCCATCATGGCTTCAACAGCAAGATTGTGTTGCTATCATCATGGACTTGCATCCTCTCCATTTCATCCATCCACCTCTCTATGATGTCACACATCATCCTGCTACTTTGTGCATCTCTCTATCTTCCCTTTTCCTTCCCCACTCTTCCACTTCACTCATATTCAATCACACAACCACATCCATAGCCATCTACCCACACAATATCAGTGTATCATACATTTTGGTGGGTGTCTAAAATGCGCAATATTTTATTTTCATATTTCCTTTCATTACATCTAGTGTACATATACAGTTGTGCATTTTGGTGGGTGGCCAAAATGCATGATACCCTTTTGCATTCTATCTTTTTTTTTTTTTTTTTTTCTGATCTCATATACAAATAACCTTTATATTGTTTTCTTAGTCTTTCATACACTTACCCACCTGCCTTCATGTTTAATCAGTTTACTCCTTGTAGTCTTGCCACATTTTTATAAATATGAGTCACACCCAGGTGTGACTCTGATCATCGGTCTAGTAAGGTTCCAAAAATAAGATATGTCAACTCTACCTCATTCCTTTTGTAAATCAATGACATTTGCTTCATCACTGTTATCATAACATAGGTCAGTCAGGTGACATTCATCCTTCTCATCTTCTCAGTCACAGTAACCTCTATGTCATTCTACACATTATTCTAATATAACAACAGCCTCTCAAATTTCATTACACAGTCATATCATTCCTCCCTATCCCACATTTCTTGGACTTCCTGAAATGCACCATATCTCTCTATTCTTCTTCCATATTCTCTTGTTCTTCATTTTATGCCTTGATTTTCTCTTTATTCTTGTTCAAATTACATGCTATTCTGTGGTTATTTTATTATACAATCTATCATGCATTTCACACACCCTCAGAAATACACAACATGGCCCTCTAAATCATACAATTACCCATGCATTACCCTTACCTATGTATTTACAAAAAGTGGGTAGTATCATCATCTATATCATCACTCATCAAAGTCATACAAGATCACCATCCATTGTCCCCCTGACCACTGAAGGCAAGAGAAAGGATGTTTGCCTTTTGAGCAGAGGAGATAGAATGCATAGTGGAATGGTAGAGTTCTGAGAATATTGAGCCTGGCCAAATAGCTTGACTATAGGTCCCATGATATGTAATATTACCATGGTAACAGTCTACTAATAGTTGGTTGCTATGGAAATGGTGGAGCATCAGGTTCTGATATATTTACAATACACTCACATAATTGTCCCAATGAGTGCCTGTTTTGAATTGCATATATCTCCATGATTTCTGATCTGAATTACATAATTTTATTCTTGGCATCTAGCCCTTTTATACACCAACACTTTGTTTGTATTTGTATTAGTTCCTGAGTTATTCAATTAACAATCAAAAAATACAAAACATTGGGACAATTTTGTGAGTCATTGTACCTAAGCTGTCCCAACCATTATAGCAGGCCTATCAAAGCCATTAACACACCATGTTGCTGAGAAATTTTGAAAACATGATCTAGGAGAAGATCAGTGGAGGCAAGATGAAGTTGTACATACCAGATTGGACAGCCACATCAAGGCAGAGGCAGCTGTGTTAGACACATCAGAAGCATCAAGGATGGACTGCCAAGATTGTCAGCACTCAAAACTACACTTGTCCACATCAAATTGGTTGTGTTTAAAGAGTCATGTGGTGGATAGGAGGCCATGATAGGGCTGTGGAACATGCTTGGACATGGGTGCAAGAGGTGGGTGGGACATCTGGACTGGGGAATCAAGATGGCCAAAACCAGGCAATGGAACAGTCATGCTGGGTGGTCCACAATGTAGCCAGGCACCTGGTGTCAACTTACATGTCCAGCATGTCACTTGAGCAAGAAGGCCAAGTCAAGACCAGCCAAAGGAAATATAGGTAACCAGAATGTCATTGGAGGCCCTGGATACAAGCGATAGGAACAATATTCTGTAAACTGGTAGCAAATAAACACCTAAGTACAATCGAAGTGCAAAACAGAGACACCAAATTGAGATCAAATTCAAGTTTGGTTCAGGTTAGATTACAATTCTGTGTCAAACTGTGGCAGATATTGTTGGGATGGTATATCATGAGTCAAGTAAACCTCAGCTTCAACATGCTTCTTGGATGGAGATGCTTCCCTGCTTCTCCAATCCCAATTTCACCCTCACCAACTTCTGTCCTGTAAATCATTTTCTTATACATTTTCTTCTTTTCCCTTCCTTGTTTCTTTGGTGCCAGATTTGGTTTTTTGTCAATCTCCTGCTTTGGTATCAATATAATTATGGGAGACTCTTCTTTTTTCATGCAATTCTTGATGGATCTGAGATGCATGCTTGCCTTGGTTACTCTTTGTTCAACCAATGAAACCAAGATTGACTCACTCAGAGCTCACTTCAGGGGTGTCCAGTTCCACAGAGGTTGATGGCATAGTCAGCATAACCAGTGTAAGGATTGTGATGAAGAGAGTGAGTGTATCTGCACAAAGGAAGGGAGTCCACAGGATGTCAAACCTTAGGCAAGTGTGTGCCCATCACGTTGCATTGCATTCTCAATCAGACATGTGTGGTAATATTGCCAGTGGCCCTCAGACCTGTGTATCAACCTTGGCTGATTAGCCTTGGCAAGGAAGGGAGAAGCCTGTATATTGGATTGATACCTGTCTGTCAAACAGTTGAGAAGTAAATACACAGGTCATCTGTCCCAGGATGCCTGTCTTCAGGTCACAGCATTGTGTTCTTGAATTAATTTGGAGTGGTCAAGAAATGGCTGGAGGGAGAAGGGGAGTGGGTGTATGGCCCCACAAAAAATTCACTAGGTCTAGTGAGTGTTACCAATGGGTTTGGAAGGTGATAGAACCCTAGGCAGCATGATTCCAGGTCACAGATGTCTGTTCTTGAATTAATCAAGAAATGGCTGAAGGGAGGAGGGGGTGGGGTGTACCCCCACAAAAAAATCACTGGGTCTCTGTGGTATCCCCAATGGGTCTGGAAGGTAAAATGATGCTAGAGTGCATGTGTTTAGATCACAGGATGTGGTCTTGAATTAATTTGGAGTGGCCAAAAATATTGATGGTGGACTTGGAGGCAAATCCTGTGGTGCCAAGAGGGAGCCAGATGATATAAATAATGGTGGAAGGGAGTTTGTCTCAACAAGCAGAGAGGGATTGCGCCAGGGTCGGGGTCAGGGTCAGGATCAGGGTTGGAGGTCCAAGGGACATGGTTTATCTTGAGTGTGGAAATGGTCTTGTAGAAGGTGCATTTGAAAAAGTCATTGATGACAATGAGGTTTGTTGATCAGCAGTGGCAATTGGAGAGATGATGAGTCATGGAATTAATGGCATGGAGAAGGACATGCTAGAATATGCTGTTCTGAACATACACAGGACCTTGTGGATGATGGAGTGGGTGATGGAGTGCTATAGAGGGAGGATTGTGATGGGAAAAGAAGGGAAGGAAGGGGAGTGAGAGTGAGAGTGAGAGTTGGTGCTTGCCTGCATGTGGGACTTTCTGTCAGTGAGTTGTTGGATCTTCTGAAAGCCCATGAGAGGATGGCAGGTGAGGGGGCATGAGCAGCACCAGAGATGTTGGACCAATTTGCTATGTCCTTCAAACTAAGGGAGAAGGGGTTATAGATGGAAAGGAAGTGAAGAGGGGAGAGAATCACATACAAAATGTGGTGTGTGATGGAGTGGGACATGAGATGTATGTGTGAGAGGTCTCTGTCTGTGTCCAGGTGTTGTATTCCTGTTGGAGATGAAGGTCATATCCATGAGGATTGTGGAGGAATGTGGAGATGGGATGATTTTGACTGTAATGGAGGGTGAGAGTGATAGGGGAGTTGTTGAGCAAGAAGCTGTCTGACTTCCAGGATGAGGTGCAGCATGGACCCATCTGTGCCAAGAGTGGAAGATGGGGCCATGGAGGCAGCAAGTGTCTGGAAGGGTACATAAGTTGGAGGGAGTGGTTATACTTGTTAAGTCTCTCTTTAGAAGCAGAGTGGGTTGAAAGAAGGAAAGAAAGAAAGAAAGAAAGAGGTGGTGGATGTACAGGATAATGACTGTGGTACTGGTGACAGCATTGTGGATGATGGGATCTGGATAAGGAATGTGATAGTAGATGTTGAGGAACTTCATTTGGGTTTGGGTGTGTATAAAGGATATGACAAGCATGTAGCCATGTTGTGAGCAGAGAGCTGAGAAGGAAACTGTGGGAAGAACTCTGAAGTCTGGGAAAGGGTAAGGATGGAGGTTATTGTTTAAGAAGGAGTTAGGGAGGATTGTGAACCAGAAATCCTCCTATGTGCAAGTTCCACAAAAGAACATCTAGCCTATGGTGGAGAGGGGAGGTTTGCACAGGCTGTTGGGGATGGTTGTACACATGAGGGTGTTGTTGATGACATGCTACCAATAGTGGTCATCTGCATGGAGGTGGGATGGATATAAAGATGATCAAAGGGCTTATCTGAGGGGAGTGGATTGAGGAGGATATCTTGTGGATTGAGGAGATCATTGTCAACATCTCCATCGGTGTCTGTGAGGATGATTGGAGCAGGATTGCTGGATGAAAAGAGTATAGGATAAGTTAAGGAGGTGTGGTACAAGAAAGAGGGGAGACTCACTTGGGGGCAAGAAAGAAAGAAATTTGCATGGGCATAATGGAGGATGGAAGGAAAGGGAGAGGCCATATGCAAGAAGTATAGGAGGGACAGTGAGAGAGGAGCAGAATGGAGGTGAAGCAAACTGAATTGCATTGAAGGGAATGGGTGTTGTGACAGGGTGAGTGAATGGAAGGAGATGCAGGGAGAACTTGCTTTCACTCACAAATGGTAACAACCTTGCCAGATGACTCTAGGAGCATGATTCCTTGAGTTTCTTTGCAGTGTCTGGACACTTTGGGATGTAAATGACTGAGAGATTGTGCTTGAGCTGGGGGACTGCCACAAAGTTGTGGGTGATGACCTGTACAAGCTGAAAGCAGGATGTAAGGGATGGACAAGGGAATGGATAACATGCACCTCTCTAGTAATAAGGCACTTGAGATTGTTATTGAGAAGGGGGTGAGATGTGAGGGCACAAATCAGTTCTGCCATTGCAAAGATGGGCTTCCAAGTACCACCAACAATTTTGTTGTTCCATATGGAGGGGCTGAACCAGGCTGTGATCTGAGAGAATATACAACCAGAGGTGTACATCAGATCACACTGACAGAGATGCACCTCAGTGAGAGTGTTGCTCTCTCTCTTACTTGAGGTGAACCAGACCTCCATGGACATGAAAGGAAGATATTCTGGACCAGAGATAAATGACTGTGAGGTGAGGAGAAGTAGGGTCTTCATAGTGCAGTCCTCCCAAGCCTTCTTCATTTTGGATGATTTCCATTCTTGAGATACCATCTTTGTTGACAGGGTCTCCATGACTTGTGTAATGTTGTGAGCATAGTTCTGATATGCCTCATACCATTGTTCCTCATTTCCACCAAATTATTTCCAGATGTTGTCTCTACCAAGGTTATATATACATAGATGCCATCAACCATGATGCAAAGCTTGTCACTGATGACAGACTTTAATGGTTGAGTGTGCTGCAATCAAGAAAGGAATTTGACAAGATATTTCTTGGCAAGCTTTTTCAAATATGGGCTTTGTCCCTGGGTGCTAAACCAACTTGATGTTCATTCTAACTTCCTCCTGATTCCACTCTGCCATATTGAAGCACATACCACCATGCTGCCTGCAGACCCTATCACCCCAGTCTGCACTCAGGTCTTTTCCATCAATGTTCCTCATCTTGCCCACAATATTAGGATGCCAGCACATGCTCCAAGATTAATGATATCACACAAATGCTGACAAGAGGTGAGAATGAGGTAGACCATACAGGTTATTTATATTCCCATGTTTGACTAACTACTGCTGTATCAGCTGAACAGTTTGTGCTGCTGTACCAGCATGGAGGCACTCCTTTTCATCACACATGGCTCCACTGACTTGGCACTCAACAGTATTGTGTTTGCTACAGAGGGTGTTGACAATTTAATGGACTCTGTCATATCCATAGATTGTCAGGACTTCCTACTGAAGATGGAGGGCTATGCTATTCAGGGTATTAAAGGTGTTGGCAACTCTAATCCCAAAAAGGAGTCAAGCCACTGACTTCCGATACTGACTTAGAGACAAGTGAAGGATAGAGGAATCCTGAAGAGAACTTGACTGAAGTTCTTTGGGGCTTGATTCAAGTATATATACTACTCTACAGTGTTTGTACATGTGTACATAGTTTAGGGGAGACGTGGGATATTATGACATAGTTGTGGAGCGTGTTACTAAGGTAAGAGTGGAGATTAAATAAGGAATGTTCTAGATCGGTCTAGACAACGGAGATTAAATACATGAGGGTGTCACGTGTGCTACCATGACATCATAGGCTTAGTCATCCGGACCATTGTCTGGGGCCTTAGGGTTAGGGTTTAGATAGGTTTGTGAAATGACGTTCATAACATTACCCCCCTTCTATGGTTCGACTTCCAGGCGAGACCAAGGTGTGGGCGCTTCCATGTAGTTTTCATAAGGGTTAAATAGGGTCATAAATGTGGTTTGTGTCATGTGCAATCTCTGCAGAGTGCTTGGATGAGATAAATAAAGGTCCTGAATTGCCTCTTTGGCTTGTGAGAGACCACCTTCTGGTTCCCACATTTGGTCTTCTTCCGATTCCCCTTTCCAGTGAACCAAGAACTCTAGCCATTTGCCCTTAAGTCGAGAATCGACAATGGGGTTGACTTTGAAGAGTTCCTCTCCTTCTTGTGAGACTTCTACTGGTCCAGGTTTATAAATAGGTTGTCCTGGGAGATGTTCCTTGTACAGTTTGACCCATGAGATGTTCACCACAGGATGAATTTTCATCGATTTGGGTAAATTTAATTTTACAGCATTCTCGCCAACCATTTCGATTACTTTATAGGGGCCCAGCCACCTTTCCGTAAGTTTACGTGACAAGCGCATGTTGTGTAAGTTAAGGTTTTCTGTGGCTAGCCACACCTTATTGCCCTCATTGTAGCGAGGTGACTGTGAGCGGTGTTTGTCCGCTTGTGTTTTCATCTCTGTTTGCTTCTTTTGGAGATTTAATTTAACTTGTTTGAGCATTTCTTTAAACATCGACATAAAGTCTGTAGCCATGGGGGCTTTTGCTTTTGTGGGAGCAATTCCCATGCATGGTTCGTACATTCGTATAATTTGAAACGGCGTTTTGGATGTTGCCAAATGAACGTGAGAGTTATAGCTAAACTGGACGAGGCTCAGCCATTCTGCCCATTCATCTTGTTTTTCTGTGGTGTATAGTTGGAGGTATTGTCCAAGTTCCAAATTTACTCGTTCTGTTTGCCCATCTGTTTGCGGGTGAAAGGTGGTTGACATCCGCGACTCTATCTTGAGTGCTTTGCTCAGATCTCG
>JBBPLN010000971.1:0-11130 GCA_038089815.1 Sutorius eximius
GCCGAACATTGGCGGAGAGGCATACCCTGGAGGTCATATGGCATTCGAGATCAGAAATAACGCAGCATATGGATTATGGACGTACCCGAGTAACCCCCGAGACCTATGCACCACTTCACCAAGGTGGAGGCGACAATCGCACATGGCACCACCCACGCCTTCATGTTATTTTTGTGCATCCAACGAACCCACCGTCTCACCCCTCCCTGACCAACTGCATCTTCGTTTCGAACCCCGTGCGGGGCCGTAGCACGGGCTTGTCTCTCCTTTTCTAGGAGCACGCTGAAGCTCAGTCGCCTGCTCGAGCCCGAAGTGAAGACGGATGGCGTAGACGAGGCAGCAGAAAGGGGCGAGATACAACCCGCTTGCCGATCGAGGCCGGAGAATGTACCCGTTCTGAGCCATGACAAACTCTCGCAAGTGTGCAACAGATGCCGGCGCGGGACGGGCGATACGATCTCGGTGGGTTCAGCATCAGAGCTACATCACGGCGAAAAGGTAAGGACATTCCATAACCAGTACCACTCAAAACCTTTTTAAATGACGCACGTGGTGCCCTTCATACTGGCGATAGAACTGCGAAGGCGCAGCGTCGAGCTTCGGGAGTGGACGGTCGACGCGTGTGGGAGTGAATTTAACGAGGCGGTCCGTTCGCGGAACTTTTGTTCGTGAGGTGCAACATACTCCCCATCCTCTGGTACTGCGTCCATTTGAAGTCGGTATTGCAACACCCGCAGGCGTATAAAGGCTGGTGGGTTAAAGAATGTTCCCAAAACAGCATGTCGGGTTGCCTGTAGAAGCGTGGGAATGTCTTACTGCTTCTGAGATCGAAATGAATGTGGACTACAAATGTAAGTAGTTGCCAGTACTTGGAATGGCTAGCCCATTAATTGAGATCATTATTGTAGAGCCCGTGCTGGTAGGTCAAACGGATTACGAGCCCCGAGCTTAGTTGACGACAGCAGAGACAGACGAGCGGAAATCTGGGCCCGTGATAATTTTGAATAGGGGCATTTTCACTGCCAGGCACCTGAAACTCCAAGGGGGTTTAGCTTAGGCCTCGATACCGCCGTGACACAATTGTATCTTGGCTTGTCCAGTTCCGTTGTCGAAGACTCTGTGTGATAACCACCACATCTCGAAACCTGTAAGAACTGCTAAACCAGGTTTCGACCTGCTCTTCTGGCTTCTGGCCTTGAATGCACCCTCAGGTTTAGACCAGCGACACTTCACTAGGAACCAATGCATCATACAACCCATAGGAACAGTCTGTTCTTCCTCATCGATTTAGCAGCTCGCAAACGACGGCAGTCGGCCACACGAATGTGTCTAGAGCATGTCCGATACCAGGTTCAAAGCTCGCGAAACTTGACTATGATCGATCTGTACGTGTTGCTTCTCGGGATAAGCCGTAAAAGACACTCCTGCAACCATTTATTCCTCACTTTACCACAGAAAGTACAGCCAAGGAAGTTTATTGATAGCGCGTTATCAACGCTCGGAAGAGCCAGAGAAACCTCCCGCGGATTTCAGGTGCTACTCGTCTCAGGACGGAAGCTAGACAATACCACGTGGTACAGTTCACGTGGAGCTGCCGTTGTACTCTCGAATCACGCCATATACAGCTGTCCCGACTTAAAGCCCGAGGCGCATAAAAATTCCTTGTATGGACATCCACCATCAACATCGCACCTCTTCCTGACGCAGCTGAATGCGTTATGAAGTTCTCAACTTCAAGCGGTCTTGTCCTTGCGTCCCTCGTTGGAACGGTGTTGGCCCATGCGAGGTACTACTATCTCAGCGACAGTATTGTCGGCGAGGAGTTTTACCACGCCTTCGAATTTGAAGCCATTGTCGATCCTACCGACGGTCGCGTGTAGGTGATCTCATAGTTTCTCAGGACTCATTTCTCATGTGCTATCTACCCAGGAACTATGTCAACGAGAGGACCGCCCGGAGCTTGAACCTCACATATGCTACGAGCGACACTTTCATCGTGCGTGCAGACCATACTACCGTCCTCTCGCCAAACGGTCCGGGACGGAATTCCGTTCGGATCCGTTCTCGGCATCGATACACTACTCACGTCGCAGTGTACGCACGATCATATCCTCCCAACTTCGAGCTTTTGGTGACTCGCGTCGTTTTCAGGTTTGACATGTTACACATGCCCCAAGGGTGCGGGTAAGTTTCATTTAAATACATTATCTGTATTCGCACTTTTGATCAACACTAAAAGCACATGGCCTGTATGTTTGTTTCCGCGTCGGTGGTGCCACAGCTGAGCTGACATTCGGACATAGGCTGTATGGGAGACAGACGAGTCTAACTGGCCCAAGGGTGTTCGTTTACTACACATTATAGGGTGTCCTTGCACTCACAGGATTTCCAGGGAGAAGTGGATATTGTTGAGGGTGTCAATGACGTAGCACCGAATCACTCGACGCTCCATACGAGTCCCAGTGAGCATGTCTGCTCTCGCCAATAATACCATAGAATAGTTGGCTGACTTTCTCCTAGATTGCTCGATTCCCGCTCGTGGTGTCGCACAGCTCGGGTAAGGAGAAAGGGTATCGTTTGAACTATCTCTGTTCAACTTTATGCAGGACAACTATCTCTACGAACTGTGATACCTCAGGTTGTATTCGAACCTCTCGTTTTAGAGCGTGGCTTACCCTTATCAGTCAATTACAATGAGGGATGCAGCGTACAATTCGCTGGGAGCAACAGCTTCGGTCCCGATTTTAACAGCATTGGTGGTGGATGGCAAGCACTCTGGTTTTGCCAGTCAATGAAACATCTCAGTAAATCATTCCAGGTATGCAATGGAGCGCACAAACGAATACATCAGTGTCTGGTTTTGGGAACGAGGAGATCCACTGGCACCTACCGATGCGATATTTGGATTTCCCATTATCGACACAACGAATTGGGTGAATCATAGTCTCTCCCATATCCTTATGTGCTCGCTGAAGCATTGAATACAGGGAACACCTGCCGCACACTTCCCCCACACGGAGTGTGACTTGGAAACTCACTTCGATGCCAACAATATCATCATTAATCTTACTTTTTGTGAGTGCAGCACCCACACAAGATTTCAGGGGCTTAAACTGCAGGAGGTGGGTACGGGGCGGGAATTCAGGCTGTTTATGCTGCTTCTGGATGCCCCTCGAACTGCACTGGTACGATCCCTTCTCCCTCTCGGCTCGAACAAACTATACCTTACGGCATTCCCCTTACTCAAAGACTACGTGAACAGTAAGTCAAATGGCCTCCGTGTTTCATGGATATTCGCCTATCCCAACTCGCTTACAGACAACCCGACGGCATTTACTGATGCATTCTTCCAATTTATGTCTATCAACATCTACGAAAGGCTTGATATTGAAGACTATCATGCATAAGCTCGATGAGACGTGTACGATCACAAACGCCCCTCGCCCTACAATATGTCTCTAAATCGGTACGATGGCTACCGCGGCGGGTGGAGTGTGGCTCGTTGTTGTCACGTTCAATGTTGGTTCTGGGAGATGCCTTGTGGGCCTATCTGATTTTTGATTCGAGTGGAGATATCCATTTTGATAGCAAGCAACGGCAGCTGGTCGCGCTGGAATACAGTCAATAGTCAACGTTTGTTTCGGTACATGACTTCGGAAGTGTACCCAACATGTTTGCGACAGTAAAAATTCAATGCCCATCGGTACCAACCAACTACAGACTACAACTGATAACTGCTGTGTTCTCGTTCGAGTGTCGGGAAGCAGCGGCTTGATATAACATGGAACACGCCATTTTGACCAAGAGAACGAGGCATTTGGAAATTCGGAATGAGGCCCTTCGTAGCAGTACAACGAGTTACACGCGCGCAAAATGGGTTCCAAGCTCTTCAGTATTCCTTCCATTTCTCGCCGACGGATCAAGTATCTAGGCTGTTGGGTTGAGTCGGCAGCACCAGCGCAGTGACTTTCGGCGGCGCAGCTTCCGTCACGCTTCGCAATTCGGGTGCCATAAGTAGTTCAGGATGTAGACCTGCAAATAATTCGCGATACTTAGGGGTTGCGAGTTGCATCAGGAAAAGAGCGTGGTGAAAACCTAGCACCATCTGGGTACCTTGATTGACCTCGTTACAGAACATACAGGTACCCGACGATAGGCAGGATCTTCGCTATGGGGTACATATGTAGTATGGACAGAAAGACGACAATGCAAGAAGCAAACCAGGCTACAGGGTGTATGTGCGATTAATCCACGTATTCCGGTTCCTTGATAAAGACGACTGATTCCACATTATTCGTGAACCAGGTGAGACTCTCGTCGTCGATGTCGCTTGAAACCAGGCGTAGCAATTTGATCGGAACGCCTATATCCTTCCTCTTTAGCACAACATCGCGTATTAGTCGATATCCCTTGCGTATGCCAGAAACGGAGAGCGTCTCGAGACGGGGAAGCCAAAGATCATGTCCGGGGAAAGTGCAACGACCCAACAAAATTATAAGAAGTGTGTCCGAATAACGTTGTCTCAAATGGAGCTCTTTGAGATTCTGGAGTTCGTTCAGGAACTCCCCCATTGCATCCTGCGTGCAATTCAATGCGTCAACAAAGATCTCTTCGAGGCCGGTGAGTAGGCTACGAGGTGTGTTGCCAGTGTCGGTGGTGGATGGATCCAAGGAGGTGGCAGGGCCAACGAGCTGTATCACCGCGCTAGTGTAGTCATTTCCATGTAGGTTAAGCATGAGCCGTTTTAACGCGGGCATTGACAATCGACGAAACAACCCGGAGACACGATGCGGAGTTTGGAGGGTAATGGCAAGGAACGTAAGATTTGGGAGATGAATTGGCGTGTGCGTATTCGGGGTGTTGGGTTCGACCCAGTCAGCAGGCTCACCAGACGGTCCCGAACACAATAGCAACAGGGTTTTCAGTTGAGGGACAGAGCGCAACATGGTGGCAAACTGGGTCCAAGATGGACGACCGCGACCTATATGATACGCTAGCTCGAGGATGGTAAGAGTGGACGAGGTAATTATCCAGGGTTGATTCCAATCAAGGCACACTCCGTTGAGGCTGAGGCGCTCAATGGAAGGTAGGGAGCCGCCAAAGAGTGTGAACTTCTTCAACGAGCTGACGTCCCAAGACCTCTCGAAGTCATACGCTGAGTGATGCTTAGTCAACTGGAGTGCCTTAAGGTGAGGTGCGGTGGAGATAGATGGGTTGGAAACCGAATCGAAAAACTCGTATATGTGCTGGTATAGCGGGAATTTCACATGAACGGAGTGCCACCGGTGCAGCTGTGGGATGAGGAGAGAACATAAGAATCTGGTGTCGACCCAAGAAAGCATATCGTCGTCCTCAGAAGAAATGTGGACGCCATTCTCATAGTGTCCAAGGTCGATGTGGATGTCAACAGGGAGTGTTTTACTCCGCTGGAGCAGGGTTGAGACGTGTTTGTACGGTGGACGTGCATCTGGTGAAACGGCGATGAGCGTCCACAAAGACGGAGTGCCCAACGCCACGTCACGCCAGTAGGGACAAACGTGGCAGATGATGATTTCGAATGGAATCGACGCCTTCAAATGGTCGGTTGCCCGTGCTACGCTGGATACCTCGGCAGCTCCGTCCTTCTTGGCTTGTAGGGCTCCGAGTTCCAAATGTTCGAATCCTTTCCAGTAATGCGCGAGATCCGGGGCTTGTGCTTCATTCCCACCGTTTGGAGTACCGAACACGAAAACGCGTGAAAGCAATTCTGGAGGAAGGTCGTTGATTGACCTGCTATTACATGATCCGCTTTTCGGGAAAAGGCAAGAATTGCGGTGCTGTAACAATGGCATATGAGATTGCAAACTTCAAGGGTCTTCAAGACTTGGTGAGGGAGATCAGTACTGAGCCAGGTCGCACAAGTTGTTATGTATATACCACTGCTAGGCAGTGCCAGCAGCAGCACTGCGCTCGCGATCGGACTTCGAAGCAACTATCGGCAATTGCCAAGTGACGGCACCGGGTACGTTCAACTTGGGCTTTTCCTTGGTTCCTGCAAACTTGAGTTGATTAGACGTGCATATCACGGAACTTCAGTGCACTAAATTGAACGAGAAGCTATGTAACAAGTTTTCCGCTCACTTCTTCAAGAACGCATCAGAGTACCCCTCCAAAATTCATTATCCAACGACCGTCGGTGCGACGCTTGTGGATTAAGTTTAGTGAGGCCTTTCCATCCTAGAGGACCGCGCGGTACACTTTGAAGTTCGGTGTCAAAACTCTATAAAATCCAAAATACATCCGGACCGCGCAGGATCATAAACTACGTGGAATAGTATGCCCGTTCGGGGTGCAACCGCGCGAATATCTGACCGCGTTTACAGTCAACTTTTTTATGTCTCGCTCGTTCTAACCCGCAAAGTTCTAGAGTGTACCACCGATGCCGCCCGAGCACGAAGAAAATATGAATATGCTAGGTTGAGTAATTTCTAGGACTGATGAAACAAGATGCTGATGCCGCATTTATCGTACGGGATTGTATGTCAAAGAGGTGATGGGCGCTGAACTCACTGCGGTCTAGGCCAAGCCCAATGACAGCGGGGACGTGAGATAATTTTAGCAAGGACATTTCATTCAGGCACCCCGAGATAAGCCGAGTCGACGATCGAAGAGGCGCGAAACTCGTCGGGGTAGAGATTTACTGGTATGGTTTGCGACGTCAATCGAACAATGCTGGAGCCTCATGGAGCCTTTAATCACGTTAATTGAAGGATGTAAATCCGGCGAGCCAAGTCGAATTGAATTGCTCCACACGCTCCGCAACGTCTTCTTTCTGTTGTGCATTGGCTTCTAGTCTGGTGACGGACTAATGGCTTCACCCGTTAGCGAAGAGCAATCCGAGCGTGGTTCAATCATAGCACAAACGGATTAGCTAACAAACCGAGATCATCTCCCGGCATTCACACTCTGGCCCCCGACGTTGTCATTACGGGTTGTGGAGTGGGCGAGATTCCTGCATACGGTTTTGGTTGCGAAGGCTCATATCGATTTTCCGTCCTCAGCTGGACTTTTGTGCCGCTGACGAAGGGGGCAGCCGACGCAGAAACCATTAACAAACATAGGAGCCCTTCGAGAAGTAACGGCCGAAGCGGACGATGCAATGCATCTAGAATGGCTAGCTCATAACCCAGTCCGGAATTCACGAACCTGGCACGGTGATCAATGTGTTTCGCTCCGGTCAACTAAAACGCTTTCTGCTGGCGGAGCAGCATACTCTCCTGACACCTCTGCCGTAGGGATTATCAAATATGAAGATCGATATCGTATTGTCCGCGCTCAGAACAGCAAAGATACGCTCCCGCTGGTCTAGTCATTCGGGTCCGGACAAGAACTTGGCCCGCAGGGGATGATACTTCTGACCCGAAGTCGTTGTGGTATCTTCTCATCGCGGCAATATTGCTCGAAGCCCGAGGTATATAAGTGCAATGAATGGACACGGGGAGATCAGCGTTGCACCCCTCCCTAGTGCAGCCGTAAGCATTATGAAGTCCCCAGCCTCGAGCATTTGGCTTATACTCCTTTCCTTCGCTGGCTCTACGTTGGCAAGCGCAAGGTACCGCCTGAAGGATAACATCGTTGGCGAACAGTTTTACAGTGCCTTCAACTTCGAGGCCATCCCAGATCCCACCAATGGTCGCGTGTACGTGATGTCTTACTCCTTTAGGGCCCATTTTTACGCCTTCCCTACCCAGAAACTATGTGGACGAAGCGGCCGCTCGGAACTTGAGCCTCACGTATGCTACCAACGATACTTTTATCATGCGTGCAGACAACACCACCGTGCTTTCGCCAGGGGGCCCGGGAAGGAATTCTGTTCGGATTCGTTCCAACAATCAATACACCACTCACGTTGTAGTGTATGCAACTGCCATGTTTTCCGAATTTGGCATAATTGTTTGACTCAACTTCATTTTCAGATTTGACATGCCACACATGCCCCAAGGATGCGGGTACGTTTCATTCGAGTACAGTATCTGAATTCATATTTGTCTTTCTGATCAACACTCACAGCACGTGGCCTGTAAGTTTCATGTCCTTGCCCCTAAAACTCCGGTGGAACCGCGGAACTGACATCCAGATGTAGGCCGTCTGGGAGACAAGCGAGTCTAATTGGCCCAATGGCGTGCGCTTGTCTTACACTAGGGTTTCCTTAGATTAACAGGTCTGCAGGGCGAAATCGATGTTGTTGAGGGCGTAAATGATGCGGTACCGAATCACTCGACACTCCATACGAGCCCTAGTCAGTGTATTCACTGCCAAGTCCTAACATCTCATTTGACATTATTTATGCTAGATTGTTCAATTCCTGCTAGTGGTACCACACAGCTTGGGTAAGGAGAAGATGCACTTGTTTTGACCGACTCCATTCTATTATACTGTTTCTACAGGACGACCGTTACTACGGATTGCGATACTACAGGTGGTATCAGAATTCTTCGTCATAGAGCACAGCTTACAATTATTAGTCAATGGCAATTCGGGATGTGGAGTGAAAATGACCCAGAACAACAACACCTTCGGCCCTGCGTTTAATGGTATCGGTGGTGGATGGTGAGTGCTCTACTCTTACTAGCCAATGCACTCTTAGCAAAGCCGCTTCAGGTATGCATTAGAACGCACAGAGAATTATATCAGTATATGGTTCTGGGAGCGCTGTGACCCATCAGTGCCTAGTGACGTGACTTGCGGTTCTCCCATGATCGACACAAGCAGTTGGGTGAGCCGTAGTGCCTCTTTTCATACATCCTCTGAAACATTCGCAGGGCACACCCGCCGCACACTTTCCCAACACGGACTGTAACTTGAGAACTCATTTTGATGCCCACCATATTATCATCAATCTCACTTTCTGTGAGTATCCCTCGAGCATCCTCACATGAATTCCGAGAGCTTAAATTGCACGGAGGTGGTGACTGGGCCGGTAACTGGGATGTTTACACCAACTCTGGGTGTCCCTCAAGTTGCGTCGGTACGCGGGTTTCTTCCTCCTAACTCGGACAAGCAAAAGACTCAGGGCTCCCGTCCCCTCGTTCCAGACTACGTGAACAGTAAGTTATAAACCCCTATTTATGTCTCTCGCTAATCGCGAGTCCAACTTGTCGCAGACAATCCGACGGCATTCACCGATGCGTACTTCCAATTTGCATCCATTAACATCTACGAAAGATATCATGCCACCGGTCAATGTAGACCAAGTGTCTGAGATCACGAGGTACTCCGCAGCAACGTATCTTGGTACTTAAATATACCACGCTAGTTGTGATTGGCGTTGATTGATCGCATCCGATCGATGAATCATTCACTGCTAGGACCAAACATCACTCGAGTGACCCGGTTGGCGCGACAAGCACGCAGTTCTTTACAACGGAACAGAAAGCAGAACGAACTTCATTCAACCGCGTAAAACTTACAGAGACTCAGACGATTACAACTTGTATTCCATCCTTGCTAAAATTTCGTCCCTCTTCCCGATGATCTCGTTAATGTCACCATACCCGGCGAGCCCCATCGAGACATGTAAATCACAAATGGTCTGCATCAAGATCTGCTCGACCCCTTCTTGTCCAGCGATCGCAAGTCCGTACATAAACGGACGCGCAACTGCCATCATAGAATCAGTACCATGCGAGCGAAACTCAAAGGATGGTAAGACTGACTTAAGACACCTTGAGCGCCCATCGCGAGGGCTTTGAGGATATCGCTGCCGGTGCGAATTCCAGAGTCGAAAAGAACGGTTAGCTTTCCGGCCCGCTGGGCAGCACGGACTTTGCGCGAGCGCATGATCTTGTCGAGTGCATCTAGAGAACCGATCGCACCATCGACCTGGCGGCCCCCTTCAAGAGTTCCAATGTCAGCCTAGCGGATCCCGACAGCACACACGCGACGCACCGTGATTCGAAACAATAATTCCGTCAATTCCTTGCGTAATAGCTTTCTCAGCATCCTGCGTTGGTTATCCCTCGATACGTCAGAACGGTCCATCCGAAATGCTACTCACCGAAACGCGTTGGATACCTTTGAGCACGATTGGTCCATCCCAGTTGTCTCTGATGAACTTCAAGTCCTCCCACGTCCTAAAAACACCCGAATTCACCTCGCCCAACCACTCCTTCCCCAACAGCATCTCCCTTGCCACACGTTCGTCACCCTTTTTGAAAGCCGCTTCCCTGATTTTTTCAGGCTCGAATGGGAATGTGGTAGACTCGCCCTGACGTGGTTCTAGACCGAACCGTTTCATAAACACGGGATCGGACGTGCCGACTTGGATTCCAATCCCGTACCCGAAAGGGAGATATCCAGTCTCGATGTCGTGCGGACGCCAACCAAGCACCATAGTGTCGAGTGTGATCACGAGTGCCGTAAACCCGTTGTCTTTCGCACGTTTTAGCAGCGACAGAATGATTTCCGAGGTACGAGGCCTAACGATCGCCAGAGGCTATGGTGAACGATCCCTCCAAGGTAGCGGTGCAAAAGGATAAGCTCACCAATAAAGTTGATACCATCTGTGGCCACTCGGACCGTTGGCTTTGGCCACATCCTCGATGGAATGGCAAGACGCAGTGCTCATAATATAAGGAACGCCGACGCTTCTAGCTGCGCGTGCACTAGCAAGTTCACCGTCAGCATGCAGAATGCCCTGCACACCGACAGGCGCGACGAATATTGGAGCAGGATATTTCACGCCAAATATCGTGGTCTGATAAATTATGCGTGAGAGCGAACCAGAATGCTAAACCAACGGAGACGCACTTCCAAACTGCGATTCGTCGCACCGATGAGCATTCGAGGGACAATCTTCCAATTCTCAAACGCCTTTTTGTTTGCAAAGTCCGTCGAGCACGTCCCTGCGCTTCCAAAGGTATACATGTACGCCGCTACCAAAGCAAGGGGGCAATTCCTTTGATCAGCCATCAACAAGGTAGCCGTGTTCGCCCGGAACGCACGCAAATGATCCTTCATAGCTTCTCTAGCTTTCTCCTCGATTTCCTTGAGGTTGACCGTACCTAAGACAGGCGGTTGGCCCAATGTATAAATATCCAGCAGGAACTTGACCCATTTGTCGGGGAGCGGGGGCTGAGCAGTCATACTGGA
>JBBPLN010000972.1:0-11128 GCA_038089815.1 Sutorius eximius
TAGATCCGAGATAAGATAAGATAAGATATCTGATCCAAAGCACAACAACTTGCAATGGCTGGCAAGTGAGTGGTGTTGGTGGCTAATGAGTCAGTTGGGACTCTATCCTGAGGGAGCAGTTTACTGATGTGCTGAGGTCATGTGACTGTGTGAAAGGGTGAAAAATGTACCCTTATAACACATCCCTTCAACTGACACAGACAATGAGGCTGTCACTGTCCTACCCCCTTGCCTTTTCATCAATCTCATTGATGCCACCCTAGCCGAAGATATCAAGTCTGCCTTCCTTGCTGATCCCCTCATCCTTTCCACCCTCCAGGCATTGGACAAATCAGTGGCCCCTCCCTCTGCTCCCACATCAGTGATTGGCAGTATGCTGCTGGCATTCTCACTTTCTGTGGATGCATCTATATCCCACCAGACAACTCACTCTGCCACACCATCCTCACCTGCTGTCATGACCATGCCACCACTGGCCACCCTGGCACTCTTAAAACCCACCAACTTGTTGCTTCCAAGTTCTGGTGGCCTGGTCTCACCCAGTTTGTCCACAAATATGTCAAAGGTTGCACCATATGTCAACAAAATAAGGCCAACACTCATCTGACTACCCCCCCTCCTCATCCCATTCACTCCCCTGCCTCCCACACATTCCAACAAGTCTCCTGCAACCTTGTCACAGACCTCCCCCTTTCAGATGGGTTCGACTCTCTCTTGGTCATGGTGGACCACAGCCTTACAAAGGGGGTATTTCTCTACCCAACCACAAAAACTGTCACAGCTGAGGGCATCACCACCCTCTTTTTCCACAAAGTCTACCTCCACTTTGGCCTCTACAACAAAATCATTTCAGACAGAGGCCCCCAATTTGCCTCTCCTTGCTTGAGAACTTGGAAAACTCCTAAACTATAACCTTGCCCTCTCCTCCATGTACCACCCCCAGACAGACAGAGAAACCGAACAAGTCAACCAGGAAGTCGAAATCTACCTCCACATCTTCTGTGGTGCAAATCCCACTTTGTGGGCTGAACACATTACTCATGCCAAATTCGCCCACAATCACTATTTCCACTCTGTCACAAATCAAATGCCGTTCTATCTCATGATGGAATATGAACCCCATGCCCTTCCCACCATCATTGCCAAAACAGAAATCCCTGCAGTGGAATCCCACCTAAAGTCCCTCTCTGCCACACAAGATGAAGCCCTCACCTTGCATGAACTCACCAGACAAGTCATGGCCTCCCACATCCATAGGAAATTCACACCCTTCAAGAAAGGCAACAAGGTGTGGCTCAAAGCCCACAATCTGAAACACTCTATCTCCAACCCAAAGTTTGCTGCAAAGTGGGAAGGACCCTTTACCATAACCCAGATACCATCACCAGTATCTTACAAACCCAACTACCTGCAACATGGAAAATCCATCCCATGTTTCACACTTCCCTGTTATCACCCTATTGCAAAAACTCCATTCAGGGATGGAACTTTCCAGCTCCACCACTGGACCTTATAGAAGGCGAGGAAGAATACAAAGTCAAGCAGATATTAAAACATTGTGGTCCCCCTAACAACTGCTCCTTCCTGATCTGATGGAAAGAATACTCCATGGAAGAAGACTCCTGGTCCCCAGAGCAGGACTTGAAACATTCAAAGGATGCCCTCAATGATTATAAAAGGGCCCACCCTTCAACCTTTCCTCCCAACCACTCTTCTCCCACTACTACCACCCCACCACATCTAACCTGCACTTCTACACAACACAATGGCCAATCAACTCACTAGTTCACTTATTTTGCTTACTCTGGCTTCATCTGATGGAACAATATCTGATGTGTCATCTCTTGCACCTTCTACACCAACTCCTGTTTCTTTCTCTGATATAGAACCAATCTCCACCATGGCCACACCAAGTTGGGTCACCTCTGCCCTTGACATGGAAGTACCTGTCTCCCTCACATCCACTGCCTCAGAGGCACTTCCAAGGCCTTTCCCCATTGTCTCCATAACCATCCCCATGCTTTCCCACAATGTTCACCAGGATTTCCCTGACACCAAATACCTTCACACCCTCCACACCTATCTCAACAACTCTCACATGGCCAGGCCCATCGACACCCACCTCAACATGGGGTCTCCTCTTCTTGCCCTATACAAGACCTTTTTACAGGTCAACCATCTCCTCCCCATCTCCTCCCACCTCCACACATCACCCTGGGCCTCCATGCATTCATCATCCTGTTTGTCCATGTTGCACCAGATGCAAACAACTGCTCTTCCCAGACTATTGAGGTGTTGTGGGCCTGTTGGCTTGGTGCTGTGCCTGGGTACACTTGGGGACTCAAGGTGGCCCGCCTACCCAAAGTTGGTTTCATTCCCAAGGAGGATAGTGATGCTTTCAGATTCCTAGACCCATCAGTTGTTATTTGAAGATGCCACCTCATTCCTGTGTTCTCAGAAGATCAAACCAACACACTCATGAGGCATGGGAAATTGATCACACAGTAGACCAGAGATGTAGATGATTGAAGTCAGTTCTATGTCAACATATATGTCTTAGGCTTAGTCAAATCACCACAATCCAGACTCATCAACAGCTTTGCTGACAGGGATATGTTTGCACATTTTGCAGGAATTGGTGGTGATCATATGATCCAATACCAAAAAGGTAATGCAGAAACTTTTGACAATGACAATGACAACAGCCTGGATGTTGACACTAATAATTGTTGCAGGGATCAGCTGGAGGCCTGTGGGGCCATGATGAGGGCAGGGCAGGGCAGGGCAATGACAAGCAGGGTAATGGGGTAATGACAATGAACAAATTTGTATATACTATGAAATAGGATCAACTACCAGCTTGGAGTTGACTTGGAGCCATAAGCCATGACTTGCCAAGTTGTAGCTGAGTTGGCAGTATCATGTGACTTGGCCTACTGCAGCTCAGCTAAACCAATGGCTTGGCTCCAACTCAAGTTGGCTATAAGCCAAGCTGCAGCAACACTAGTCAGGAAGGGTGTATCATCATGTAGTGACTTAGAATACTTGAACAGGTTGTGTACAATGCCAAACTGTTGGTAGAGCCTGAGAGTTTTGTAAATGAGTATTTTTTGATGGACAAGTGGCTGTAAATCTGTTTTACAGTGAAACCTTCCTGAAAAAGGGAAGGGATATACTGTATCATATTGTTGGAGACAATGTGTCAGGGAATGTTGAGGTGGGTCAAGAACTGGGATGCTTGCTGTAGCACAGCTACTCCCACCTAGGTACTCCCAGGGTCCCTTCCTGGCAGTATCTGAGGTGTAATTTTCCAATTACATTTTCCATATCATTTTGAAAATAGCTGTAACATCAGGATGAAAATTCAAGTTGTATAATCATAATCAGGGAGTATTGTGTCTGTAACCTCATGCCTATTGATTGATTATACCTCATCTTTGCATTGGCATCCAATTGAGGATAAAAGAAATCACATATTCTACACAAGCAAAGATATGATGTTCTTACTATGCTATTGAATGGTGTTAGGACATGAAAAGCCATGTCATTTGAACTACCCACACAAAGAGAGTGACTTGATTACTTTCATAACCAACTCCACTTTTTTTCCCTTGTCCTTTGTAGCAGGATATTGGGCAAAGAGCTGATCTAGTTGCTCAGATACCTGGGTTGGGAGTGCAGATGCTTCATATCTTTGTACTGCCAAAGTATAGGGGTCTTCACATTGGTCTTGCACAAGAGCAAAGGAATATTGGAGAAGATAGAGGAGAACTGGTAACAGAGATAAATGATTACCTGCATATGGAATGAATGGACTGACTGATGGCATTGTGAAGAATCTGTTGCCAGGTATCGGCTGTATGTATAGCCTCAAAAAGAGAGCAGATCAGTACAATGAATACTGCCACATGAATGCACATACTTTGAATGCAAGCATTGTTGTTAAAGATGGGTTTCTCAAAGGTGTACTCTAGATACAAAAACATTTCAGCAAACCTGAAATAATCTTGATGATATTTTAATACCTGAGATGTAGGCAAGGCAAGAATCTAGAAAACATTATTTGCTATATATGTATAAAATTTGAAAAAAATTACAAACTGTCTAGAAATCAATGTGAGTGCAAGCATTGGTACTTTTGGATATACTGTAACACACCCTCTGTATGTCAATGGTGAATCCACTGTGAATCATTCTTTAAAATGAAATGAACTTACATCCTGGTGGAATGATAATTCAAAGATGATGAATGATAAAGGAGCATAGCAATCAATAGAATACAAGGACACTTACCAACTAATGGAAAAATAACAATGGAACAGAAGAATAGAGAGATTCAGTTGCACAGGTTCGATTGCAAAGTCACAGAAGGAGGTATGGTGATCAGCAGGATTCTCATTTCAAATCTACATCAAACCACTTACTTTCTATCAATGAAAGAGCAGCAGGAGGTATGCTGATCAGCAGGATTCTCATTCCAAATATACATCAGGCCACTTACTCCCTATCAATGGGAGAGCAGCAGGAGGCATACTGATCAGCAGGATTCTCATTCCAAATCTATGTCCAACTACTTACTGCCTATCAATGGGAGAGCAGCAGGAGGCATGCTGATCAGCAGGATTCTCATTTCAAATCTACATTAGTCCACTTACAAACTATCAATGGAAGAGCAGTAGGAGGCATGCTGATCAGCAGGATTCTCATTCCAAATATATATCAGACCACTTACTTGCTATCAATGGAAGAGCAGCAGGAGGCATGCTGATCAGCATGATTCTCATTCCAAATATACATCAGACCACTTACAAACTATCAATGGGAGAGCAGCAGAAGGCATGCTGATCAGCATGATTCTCATTCCAAATCTACATCAGATCACTTACAAACTGTCAATGGGAGAGCAGCAGAAGGTATGCTGATCAGCTGGATTCTCATTCTAAATCTACATCAGACCACTTACTTGCTATCAATGGGAGGGCAACAGGAGGCACACCAATCAGCAGGATTCTCATTCTAAATCTACATCAGGCCACTTACTCCCTATCAATGGAAGAGCAACAGAAGGCATGCTAATCAGCAGGATTCTTATTTCAACTCTACATCAGACCACTTACTCGCTATCAATGGAAGAGTAGCAGGAGGCATGCTGATCAGCAGGATTCTCATTTCAAATCTACATCAGACCACTTACTTGCTATCAACGGGAGAGCAGCAGGAGGCATGCTGATCAGTAGGATTCTCATTCCAAATCTACATCAGACCACTTACTCCCTATCAATGGGAGAGCAGCAGGAGGCATGCTGATCAGCTGGATTCTCATTCCAAATCTACATCAGACCACTTACAAACTATCAATGGGAGAGAAGCAGGAGACATGCTAATCAGCAGGATTCTCATTCCAAATCTACATCAGACCACTCACTTGCTATCAATGGAAGAGCAGCAGGAGGCATGCTGATCAGCATGATTCTCATTCCAAATCTACATCAGACCACTTACTTGCTATCAATGGAAGAGCAGCAGAAGGCATGCTGATCAGCTGGATTCTCATTCCAAATCTATGTACACCAGACCACTTACAAACTATCAATGGGAGAGTAGCAAGAGGCATGCTGATCAGCATGATTCTCATTTCAAATCTACATCAGATCACTTACTCGCTATCAATGGGAGAGCAGCAGAAGGCATGCTGATCAGCAGGATTCTCATTTCAAATATACATCAGACCACTTACTCCCTATCAATGGAAGAGCAGCAGGAGGCATGCTGATCAGCAGGATTCCCATTCCAAATCTACATCAGATCACTTACTTGCTATCAATGGGAGAGCAGCAGAAGGCATGCTGATCAGCAGCATTCTCATTCCAAATATATATCAGACCACTTACTCCCTATCAATGGAAGAGCAGCAGGAGGCATGCTGATCAGCTGAATTCTCATTCCAAATATACATCAGACCACTCACTTGCTATCAATGGGAGAGCAGCAGGAGGCATGCTGATCAGCAGGATTCTCATTCCAGATCTACATCACACCACTTACTCGCTATCAATGGGAGAGCAGCAGAAGGCATGGCAATCAGTAGGATTCTCATTCCAAATCTACATCAGACCACTTACTTGCTATCAATGGGAGAGCAGTAGGAGGCATGCTGATCAGCAGGATTCTCATTCCAGATCTACATTAGACCACTTACTTGCTATCAGTGGAAGAGCAGCAAGAGGCATGCTTATCAGCATGATTCTCATTCCAAATCTACATCAGATCACTTACAAACTATCAGTGGGAGAGCAGCAGGAGGCATGCTGATCAGCATGATTCTCATTCCAAATATACATCAGACCACTTACAAACTATCAATGGGAGAGCAGCAGGAGGCATGCTGATCAGCATGATTCTCATTTCAAATCTACATCAGACCACTTACTTGCTATCAATGGGAGAGCAGCAGGAGGCATGCTAATTAGCAGGATTCTCATTCCAGATCTACATCAGACCACTTACTCCCTATCAATGGGAGAGCAGCAGAAGACATGCTGATCAGCTGGATTCTCATTCCAAATCTACATCAGTCCACTTACTTGCTATCAATGGGAGAGCAACAGAAGGTATGCTGATCAGCTGGATTCTCATTCCAAATCTACATCAGACCACTTACTGTCTATCAATGGGAGAGCAGCAGGAGGCACAGTGATCAGTAGGATTCTCATTCTAAATCTACATCAGACCACTTACTACCTATCAATGGGAGAGCAGCAGGAGGCATGCTGATCAGCTGGATTCTCATTCCAAATCTACATCAGTCCACTTACTTGCTATCAATGGGAGAGCAGCAGGAGGCATGCTGATCAGCTGGATTCTCATTTCAAATCTACATCAGACCACTTACTTCCTATCAATGGAAGAGCAGCAGGAGACATGGTGATCAGCAGGATTCTCATTCCAAATCTACATCAGATCACTTACTTCCTATCAATAAGAGAACAGCAGATGGCATGGTGATCAGCAGGATTCTGACTATGATTCTAGATTGTACCACTGACCAACTATCATACATATATAGGAACATGTTTAAAGTAGATCAGCCATGCTTTCATCCAGTATTGGAACAACAAACTTACAAACTATTCATACAAATTATACCATGCAGTCAGTCACTTGTATCAATAGATCATCACTTCATATGGTTTGATGCAATACTTACATCCTATCCAAGCATTTAACAAATGAGTTTGCAATCATCTTATTACACCATTCATGACTTACTTTCTGCAGGCACAATAAATCCATGAGCCAGGACATAACTGAGTATCTTACCCTGACATGTGGAAACCAGCTTGCCAATGCACTAGACAGATCATGTTCCTCCTGTCTTGCCATCCTGAAATCAATATAATCCACCAGTGCACTTTATAACATCAATATATGCATCTTGGGTTCTACAACTAGCCCACTTACTATTTGACTGCAACATTCATGCATAGCATAATATTCTTCTCTTGGGCAGTGACCAACAATATCTGCAATCCTTCATCTAGCACTGCTGCAGTCGTTTGAAGCAACATGTTACATCCTGCATCAGATTTGTGCATGTCTGAATGATACAGTCAACACCTATTAAGTAGATGTATCTGGCATGTACAAACCTTCTAGCTTTACATATGTCTTGGGAGGAAATTTCAGCTTTTGCAAATCATGCCATATATTTTTCTGTTGGAATATGTCCTCAGCACATTTTCTCTGCCTTGCAACCTGTTCCTCTGGAGAAAATGAAAGATCATCCAACTGAAATGCCTCTGTCACTATGGCATCCCACTTGGTAAACAGCATGACAACTGGCACTAGTATTCAATGTGAATCAGCCCAAAATGCATGAACAAGAAATTTCATCACCTCTTCCAGTGTCACATTCATTAAAAAACCTTTCCTCTGCCACACTAATAGCACGGCAATTCTGATCCATTGAAATGCAGTACCTGCTTATGCTCAAGTTATCAGAACCTAGCAAAAATCTGTGTCCTCACCACTGTCACACGCTCCAGGAAAAGAGCATCTTCCTAAGGATCATCAAAAAGGAAGAAGAAGACATTCAGTACCAGGTGTACACCACTATCCATGCCCTAGAGGAGAAAAAGTCAAAGGCAGAAGTGACTGTGGAACCGGAAACAGCTGAACGGCTTGTCCTCCCACAGTACCACGAATTCATAGAAACATTCCACAAGAAGGAATCTGAATGCATGCCCAAGTGTAAACCATGGGACCATGCCATCGATATGAAAGAAGGATACAAACCTAAAAAGGGTAGATTGATTCCCCTTTTGGTCATGGAGCAAGAAGAAGTCTCCGCCTTCATCGATGACCAGTTACGAAAAGGGTACATCTGACCCTCCAAATCAGAACAAACGTCACTGGTGTTCTTTATCCCCAAGAAGGATGGAAAGAAACACATGGTTCAGGATTACAGGTACCTGAATGAACACATGGTCAAGAATAACTATCCACTGCCATTGATTGCACAATTAGTGGATAAACTAAAAGGAGCAAAGCTCTTTACTAAGATGGACCTTCAATGGGGCTACAACAATGTATGCATCAAAGAAGGAGACTAATGGAAAGCCACCTTTGTATATCACAGAGGCGCATTCAAACCCTTAGTCATGTACTTCAGGCTATGCAACTCCCCTGCCACGTTCCAGACAATGGTCAATGACATCTTTGCCAATATGGATGATGTGGTGGTGGTATATATCGATGACATCCTTATCTTTACGAAAACGGATGATCAAGCAGAACACAACCAGATCATGATGGAAGTTCAATGTCATCTTCAAGAAAACAACCTATTTGTTAAACTGGAAAAATGTTTTTTCTCAGTTAAAGAAGTTGAGTTCCTCGGCATGACTGTGGGACAAGACGGCATCAAGATGGACACGGATAAGGTTGAAGCCACCCTAGATTGGCCCACATCCTCCACCGTCAAGCAAGTTCGATCCTTTTTAGGATTAGCGAACTTCTACCGTCGCTTCATCAAGGACTATGCCCAAGTGGCACGTCCCTTAAATGATTTATTAAAGAAGGACATAGCCTTCCACTGGGGACAGCCCCAACAATGATTGTCAATTCCGACTGGAAATGGACACCTTGGACTTTGCCACAGGGGCAGTCTTATCTATTCTCAAAGATGACAAATGGCATCCAGTAGCCTTTGCATCCCACTCCATGACCCCCGCTGAACGAAATTACCCAGTCTGTGACAAGGAAATGCTCAGCATCATCCGCGCCCTGGAAATATGACGCCACTGCCTCAAAGGAGCAAAGTTTGAGTTTGAGATCTGGAATGATCACGCAAACCTAGCTTACTTCATGAAAGCACAAGATTTGAACTGCCAACAAGTGAGATGGGCACAGTACCTCTCACGGTTCAATTATGTATTTGTCTACAAGCCTGGTGCTACCAATATGAAAGCCATCGCCCTTAGCTGTCGCCCTGATCACGCTATCAGTATTGATACCGACAATCACGGTGTAACCATGATAGACCCTGGATGAATCCATGCAAATACCACCATCCAGATTCAGGATGATGGGAACAGGATACTCAGATTGATCCGAGACAAGACAGCCTTGATGGCAGAATCTTCCATAAGGGAGATATGTGAAGGAAATGACTCCACTCGCATTGAAGACAGGCTTATCTACGTTCACAATAAGATATTCATGCCTAACAACAAAGGTTTACACCTTGAAGTCCTTTGATCATGTCACGACCTGCCACCATGTGGCCACCCCAGGTATGAGAAGACCCTTGAACTTCTCAAACGTCACTATATTTGGCCCAGAATGGCTAAATTCGCCAAAGATTACGTCACCAGGTGTGACAAATGTGCACGCATGAAGGGCTCTAATCGAGCACCATACGGCACCCTTCAACCTCTCCCAGTCCCCAAGGGACCTTGGCAGGACATCACCTGCAATTTCACCACCGACTTACCTGAGTCATCAGGATATGATTCCATTATGGTAGTCGTCAACCACTTCTTGAAAGAAGCATGCTTCATTCTATGTACAAAGAATGTTACTACCCTAGATACGGCGAAACTATTCCTACATAACATCTGGAAGCATCACGGTCTTCCCTGGAGCATAGTCTCTGACTGCAGACCTCAGTTTGCATCCCAGGTGTTTCAGAATGTTTGTGAACGCCTAGGCATCTCATCTAAATTATCCACCGCCTACCACCCACAGACAGACAGACAGACGGAACGAATGAACCAAGATCTTCAGCAGTATCTCCATTTATATTGCCATGAATGACAAAACACATGGTCAAGTTGGCTGCCCATAGCGCAGTTCTTGAAACAACCCAAGAAGCCAAGTAAGGCTGTAGGTTGCCAGCAAGATCTAATGACTCAAGAGTGTAGCAAGGAGCTTATGGGGAAGACTCCAAGTGAACTAAACTGGAGTTCACTGGAGTGGGTCTTAGCCCTTTTATACTACTCAGTAGTTTGTACATATTTGTATCGTATCTAACGATCTACTACTCTATATGGACTAATGGACACACAGCCCGCTATCGGCTGTGCATCAGAATGGAAGCATACATAGCCTTCGAGGCTATGGGGGCGGAGATTAAAGAGAAGCATAGACATGATGCATAGGAATGGAAGGGAACAGCCTATGAGGCTGTGAGCAGAGATGAAGGAGAAGCGCATAGCCCCAGCCTTAGGGTTCTACCCTTGGCCCTAGCCTGTGCGCGTTGCATGTAGTGACGCTCTAGGTGAAACAACCAAAGGAGCTAGTGATAGCTGTAGGTTGCCACAAGCCTAATGACTCAAGAGTATAGCTGTTACGATCAGCATACGCCCCTATCCTTTTCCTCGATCACGTGCCTCTCCTCGTGACCCCTCGTGACCCTCAGACCACGTGACCTCCTCGACCCTTGCCTTGACGACCCTATGTACCCTCACCGGTACTCTCCATCGACTCGTCCTCTGGACCCCTCTCTTGTTTCATTACAGGACTGCGTGATAGTCGCCCTCCACCACCCCTTTACGCCACAACGGCCCCTCGATATCCTCCGCCACCTCGTCACCTCAACACCTCGTCACCTCGTCACCTCGTCACC
>JBBPLN010000973.1:0-11096 GCA_038089815.1 Sutorius eximius
AGATCCGGTTTCGCCAACCATGACGATAATCTGGTTCGCATTGAACTGCAGACATGTCGTCAGCACGTTTGACACGAACATCGAATCGCACCAAACGAGTCATGATACAACTGAAGCTTAGACGTGGACGCACCATCTTGAAGAACTCTTCCATCTGCGCAAAAACAGGGAGTTTCTGTCGTGCCTCCAAAATTTTCTTGTACTGAGGACTGTGCGGAGTCTTGGTGAAAGGATTCATATCATGGTCCTAAAAGCGTAGGAGAACATCAAATGAACGAGCCAGAGATTGTGGGCTCAATCTTACCAATGCCTTGCGGACTTGCTTGGCCGTCACCTTGCGTGGCAGGAAACCAAACAGCGGCTCGCTCTCAGCGCCTTTCGGAGGGCCAGAGCTCGTCCCTCTCTGACTTAGCGGAAGGTGCGCGAGGTAGGGGTTTTCCTTTGGTTCAGACATGTCTTGAATGGAAGGGCTACCTGAAGCGGTGTGCGAGGTGCGGTGATGGTTAGTTACAGAGTTTGATGCACACAAAATATGCTGAGCTAATAGCAATATCTGGCAAGCGTGACACTGTCACACTCCCAACTGCCGTTCCCTACGTACCCGTGATATGGATTCATAAATTCCATGGATCTGATTTGTCGGGAAGGGGAAGGGGAAAAGGCCAAACAAAAACAAAAAAATTGCATTAAGAGGGAATCGAACCCCCGGCGGGTCGATGGCAACGACCCAGGTTACCACTACCCCATTAATGCTTGTCAGTTACTTGCCACAAAATTATTTCAATATCTCAGCAAAGATTCAGCCATGCAAACCAAAGTGGCGTGATACGAGTGGTGCATTGGACCTTCTACGATGCTGAGTGGCCCAATCGTCAAGCTTGAATGGATATGCACCATGGATTAAGTCAGTGACGGTACCGTTCCCCTTTTACAGTTTTACATCCCCGAGGTGTAAGTTCAATGGTTCATCCGCAATACAGCAGGAAGGATAGGCTCTCTTTCCGTACGTCGCTTATCTTCCTGTCATGGTATCCATGCATGAGACATTCGAAGACAAAGATTCGATGCATGTGCTCCAGTCCCCATTTCGTGATCCTTGGGGTTTTGTGACGGAGCATCGATATCAGCTGGTGTTCAGCATCAACAAAAGATCCAATTGGCTCTGCACCCTTTGTCATGGTGAGAAGGCGGAAGTACCAAGCGGATGCCGAGGCCAACCATTGCCAAGGCTCCTCACGAGCATCATCTCAGTGGAAGCACTTGGCAGTCAGAGGCCATATTTGAAGGCAGATCAGATCGCCAATGCACGCCAAGCGTCGCGAACCTACGAGAGGACCCAGACTAGGCTCAAGCGCTCATGGACGGGCTTCTTCATCGCCGTCTCCGGATAGCGGAACTCCGGAAACGCTAAAACTACCCTCTGTTCGGGGAGACCTTCCAGCTAGCGTATTCCTAGCCGAGGAACAGAAATGCATCACCGCTGGCTTTATCACCGAAGTCAATCAACGAACACACGCTCACCCCTGATATGAAAATGAGTCTTCATTTACCGCCTACCACCTTACCTTATCCTCGCCGTTTTATACACCTAGCACGAACTTGGTGAAGCGGGGGCAAGACAGAGATCGACCAGGGGGACACAGTCATACGGCAAGCCGATCATCATCTCACAAACAATTTTCTGCCTCTTCCAGGTTTCGCACTCCCTACTCTCCCCGTTTCTGCTTGGTAGAGCCTGTACGCCTCTCGTAGATGATCGGGTGACAACGGTCCAGTTTCGCCTCTCCGTGCTTGAACCGATCGTGCTGTCGCCGAGTCCAAAGAAATGAGTTTAGCATGTGGGGCTGGTGCGACACCGAGACAGGCGACGGACGGAAAAGGATGCTTACCTTTCTCCACTATCTCGCCCACGAACACCTTGCCAAAGCCAGCAACAATTTGAGCAACGGGCTGAGAGACTTGCTGTCCCGTGGTTTGTTGTATAACCTTTACCAAAGCGGAGAACTCGTCATCTTGCACGAACATGTTACTCACAAAACTTACCCTTCTTACTGCTTGTTTGGGCAATGCGTGCCGTCTGTATGCCTCGAAACGGTCATACTGGGCCGGACTGAAGTTGTCCATCAACACTCTGCAATGCAAATCCTCATGTCAGATGATACCTTCTTGTGGCCGACCGCAGATGTCATATGCAGCACGCACTTTAGATTGTCTTTGCTCTCGCTTTGCCACGACAACTGTGCTGAATAATCATCGTCGGCCATCGCAGGTAAGAGCTCGTCCTCTCCTTCACCATCTTCATCTCCAGCACCAGCCCCGGGTTTCGGAGTGCCTGCACTCCCACCCATCGCGACAGTGGCACCGTTTGCAGCACTTGTCGGAGCCATTGCTCCTATTGGTATTGTAGTCGAAGTAGAAGGACCAGCTTCATCGCCGCTATCCATGGTGACATCGTTCATGCCAACACTAAGACCAGCCGTTGAACCATCGGCTACGGATTGACTTGCGGTTGCTGGCGCAGGTACAACAACGGGAACTGGGATAGGTGTTGAGGGTCCGGCCGCAGGCATGGTTGGGTTTATCCATTGTACCGGTGTAAACTGTGGCCCTCCCACACCGACCACACTTGTTCCCGCCACCCCGCTCGTTACGTTTGCAGCACTGGCTTGATGGCTCACAGGACCAGAGGTGAGGGCAGCGCCCCTCGGTTTCCTGCCGCGCTTCGCGCCCCGCCCGCGCGTCGGTGGTGTTGGTGTTTGAGGAATGGCTGTCATCTGAATGAACGGGTTTGGGGTGGACATGGTCAAGGAGTCAAAGAGATAGTAAATACGGGTAAACACCATTCAAGCGTACGCGTCGAGCTTGCGCGTCGATCTTGAACGCAATCTACCATCATGGACCACTTTTCTACCAACTGGGGATTCCCCGTAAGTCGATCTTTTGTCGACGGTGCTGGTTCTGATTCAGTGACGGTGAAAGAGAAACGATGCGATCGACCCGTATGGGACCTATCCAAACCCGAACAATCGGACCAAGGATACGTTCGCAGGGGGCGTGCAGCGCACACAACAGCCAATCGTTACTGGGACGAGCGTCCTCGCCATCAAATACAAGGATGGTATCATGATGGCAGCCGACAACCTCGGTATGTCCCTATCTTCTTTCGAGCACGCGCGGCTGTTCTCATGGCCGTCCAGCATCGTACGGCTCGCTTGCGCGCTTCAAGGACGTGCAACGCCTCCAGGCCGTCGGCGACTACACCGTTATCGGCGCAAGCGGCGACATGTCCGACTTTCAGTACATACAACGATTACTTGACGACATCGCGGTCGAGGAGGTTGCAGCACAGGACGGACATGAGCTAGGTCCAGTGGAGATACACGAATACCTGTCGCAAGTCATGTACGGGCGACGCACGAAGCTCAATCCTCTCTGGAATTCGCTCATCATCGGCGGGTTCAAAGATGGAAAGAGGTGTGTGGCAACGTCTGTGGCTTTCCACGAGGAGCTGATGTATGGTTTCATGCAGGTTCTTGTCGTATGTCGATCTCTTGGGAACGACATATACAGCTTCGACGATTGCGACCGGATACGGATCGTACATCGCGCAACCCTTGCTTCGCAAGGCGGTCGAAGGTTATGAGAATGTATTGACAGAGGAACAAGCACGAAAAATACTAGAGGATAACATGCGCGTTCTCTTTTACCGCGACGCTCGAAGTTTGAACAAGGTTCGTCCGCCACCTCATTTGTGCCCAGCTACGTATCGGGCACTCTCTGATCATCTGTTCAGTATCAACTCGCAACCATCACAGCCGCCGGAGTACGGATCTCAGATTCGTTGCATCTGGAGACATCGTGGAGCTTCGCTGAGGGCATCAGGGGCTATGGGGCTCAGACTCAGTAGCCAACAGCATCCAGTCTTTGTCGTACTAATACAACGTTTCTTGGTCTCCGAATTGTGCGACCCTCAAACATCATGGTCCAGATGATACCCCTATCGTAAGACTACTGCTATTGGTATACTTTTACGCGTCGTCTGTTCCCACCAAGATGGCTTAATATAACTGATACTGCCATATCCAATGGCAAATATCATACATCCGCAGCAGATGTGACTAGCTTGTGGTACGGTGGCGGTAACTCCGGCATCACTCCGGCATCCTGATGCTGGAAGATAGTCGTCGCCTCAGGATCCTATTCCGACTCCGGCCGTGTACTCCGGCCGTGTACTCTGGACGTGCACCGCCGGTGATGCAGAATGCCAGCGTCGCAAGTGTTTCATGGGACGGGGAGCCGTCTCCACGTTGACCCCTAGACCATCTCCGAGGGTGGTATCCCTCTCCGACGAGGAATGTGCCCTGTGTGGACCATACCCTGGCAACCGATAGCGCGGTTCGGAGGACGCAGCGCTGTAAAGCTCACCCGTGGAACGCGAGATCCAGAGCGCGCGTTTCTTCCCGCCGATACGCTGCTGTTGAACAGAAGCAGCTGATGTAGAGACACCGGCCGTGCGTTGGGATTGTGTGCGTTTGGGAAGGGAAGAATATGACAGCGAGGGCTGCAGGCCTGCATCAGACTGCAACTGCGATTGCGCGTCTGGTGATGTGGGAGTGCGAATGTGTGACCGAGAGCGGAATGGGGCGCGATAAGAAGAAGGGCCAGCACGACTCGAGGGTAACGGTGCGTCGGAAGGGGACTTCACGAGTACCTTGCGAGGCGAACTGGGCTGGAGCTGTGGAGGCGTAGTTACAGTTGGTATCGGAGCAGGGCCGGCTCTTGAAGGTTTGGTCCTCGCAGACACCTCCTTCCTCCGGGCCTCGCACATACATCCATCCCCGCCGGGTGAGCAACTTCTCCGGGGAATGCTCAGCATAGGGGGAGGAGTTAGACTTGGTGCAGGCACTGGAGCCTCAAACGGTCTCGGGAGGGTGTCTTGAGCAGCCAGAACTTTCCGCCACCGCCGATACCTGATAATGGCGTAGATGGCCATCATCACAATGCCTACCCCACCCAGCGAAACGAGGACGGCAACGATGGTCGCGTCTGTAGGACTGATACTGATGGTAGCCAGGTTTCGGCTCAAAGGTATATGAGGATGATCAGGGAGGTTGCGATGAGACAGGTGTGATGTTAGAGGTGGTGGTTCGTGCAACTCGAACAGAAGCTCTCTGGGCCGCGCCGATCGGCATTTTAAGAATGCGTCAGATATGTCCGGCAATGGGACATGTTGGGTATCAGCAACGTCAATGGTGAAACTCGCCGTGCCGAACGTGACATTCCTGTAGAGCCGAGAGGAACACGTCGTCAGCAAAGCACACACATAACGTTGCTCGAGGAGTGGATGACTCACGCATCGCTAAGCAGAACTATCGGGAATGGCAAAGTATCCACGCGCACAGAGAGGCAATGCATACCTTGTGGTTTAGCCATCAGATCGCCATCAATTGACAACCAAACTCACCGATGACTTGTCCCGAGAGTTCTCCGTTGCTCGTGTATGACAGGATGTGTTTTCCGGAGGGTACAGAGTAACTGTACACTGCGCCAGATTCAAGGGCTAAGATGTTGACCGAGTATGGTGGATTCCCTCCGGAAAAAGACATTTCCCAGGAACCACACGGTACGAGGCGGCCAAAAACGGATGAGGATATTTGCAGTTGGGTTGCTTCTCGAACACCATGTGACCCAGACTGGGTCAGGCAGTCTGTTGAGCCTGCTATAAAGCGAGCAGAAGGAGAGGTCAGGTATATGGCAGTCAAGGGACGAAGAAAATGGGGACGAAGGCAAGTAGACCCACGCATTACTGTGTACACAGCTGCGAGAATACCCTGTAATGTACCAAACGAGTCCAAAAGTGCTATAAAAAGCTGGGTACCTGGAGGACGAATACTGAGGACATTGCTGTTATGAAGGATGACAGCTATCATACCTGCAGGATATTGTACAGTCCAATGCAGAGACGACGAGTCGTAGTCAAGAAGGGACACCATGGCCTTTCCCCCTAGCTCGAACGCGAGGACATGATATAATAAATCCTTTCTTGAGGGATTGCTGGCTTCCAACGGAAGCGAGACTTTCAATATCTCACATTCCATCAACTGATTCGCACCCGACATCCGTAGGGTCGGGTTGCCCTTTGGGTCAACTGTCAATCGTTAAAGTGCAGAAAATTGAACAACATACTTCGTTCGTGCTGTGGAGCCCGCCAAACCATGAAGGCAGCCTGTTGTCCAGGGCACGGCACCGGAGGGGGGATAAACACAGAATTACAAATACGCCCAGGAATGACCGAAGTCCTGGGTGCATGACCTTGTGCGTCTCCGACCAGCCAGGATGGATAATGTGAGAGTGAAGTCGAATGTAACAGGCGCGGGAGACCGGGAAAGGTCGCCGGGGAGTGGATAACGAAACAGGAGTGGACGGGAAGAAGGCAGGGACCTCCCCAGACCTCCCGACTTGCACGCCAAGGCCCAATAAAAGGACAGTGAGGAATTGTGCGCAAGAGACGCTGTTCCAGGGGGACAGAGAACCCCGACCCGATGCTGCAGTGCAAGGAATATCACTCCGGATTGGCTGATGCACGCAGCTCATCTCGGGGTCTCTCAAAAGAAGTATCGCCAAGACCAGTGCCGGCCAATTGTATAGTTCGCGCATGGCTCTCCTGACAAAGGTTATAGTTGACAAAGGGGAATCTCGACAGGCTTACAGCTTGACAGCAGGTTGACTGGAACCAAAAGAGTGGGAAGAAGAGAGGTCCAACAGCAAACTTGGTCGGTTTACAGAACGGGAACGTGAGCATAATGTCCTAGATGGACGGCCTGATGGCCCCGCCGACTGACATGCACGGGCCTATCATCTCATCTTTGGTGATCCAAAAAGCACCGCTCTGCCCGCCGCGTGGGTATGTGCTGCACGTTGTAGGATGCTTGGTCGTCAAGAAGCAACCTCTGAAGCGGCAGAAGAGTTACAGAATTAGAATAAAACTTGTTTGAAACATACACTGGTAAGTTGCGCACCCAGCGAGTTGCAGATCTAATTTAATTTGCCGTTCCCTGGGTATCCCTGTTGATCGGTTCACTGACGTTTTTGCTGATCAGTGCCTCAACTACCGTTTTACGCAGCTCGGGATGCTTTCTGACCCGAGGAAGCAACTGCCCTCGAACGCGATGCTTTGGAACTTCGCCTCCACTGGTACCAGATCTTAATCGAGGAAAACACTGCAAGTTACCGCCACTCCTGTTTCTTGCAGCTTGGAGCATTGTCATCCCATACAACCCGCTTCGTTCGGTAACCAATCAGGTATTTCCATGCTGTTTCATGCAGCTCGAAATGCCATTTGCTCATGACAATTTACTTGCTTTCTACTGGAGTTCGTCGAAACTCCTTCCAGAGCATTCGTCTCGATCACTTTCCAGCAAATTGGAATATCCTCCGACCTTGGCGAGGCACATTCTATCAACGCAGCGCATTCGGCCTTCGCCTGCAGGAACATCCACACCAAATCATTTACTGGGTTGCATGGCGGATTACTTCCATTCTCGTGTCACACCGCGTGGCACACTGTCTGACCCTCGCCCTCCAATGCAATGCAGCAGAACACCGCCCGGAAGGACATCCCGATCGAGCCGACTTACTAGGCAAACTTACGGTTTACCTCCATTCCCGTTTTCCCAGCTCGGGACACAGCCTGACCTCGATGAGGCTCTTGCCCTCGAATGCGGTCTATTGAGACCTCGGCTGCCGGGGTATTCCCAACTCTCTGCCATTTCGTAGGCAGTATCATCTGCTGATACAATGTCCCAAACAATGGATAGCGGAAGAGTGCGAATACGATACCACCCTGTTGGCCTACCAAGCGTTTCTGCGCAACAGCGCTCAGAACCTCTCTGCCATACAACTATCGGTGATGAAGACGGCCCGGATGAGCTCATCCACCTTGTTCCGGCGATGCACTTCAGTTCGGTATTAGGACGATGTGTGGGCTGTAGACGGTGCGCGCGCCGATGACTCAAAGATCACACTTAGGCTTCATGACGATTTGATGGATTATTCTGGTCGTATTGATCGAACCTGGGCAGGTCTAGCGTTACACAAGACAACAAGGAGTCTTCACTCGAGCGAGGCGCCAGTATTACGTAGAGGATCAGACGATGCATCGTACAACTGATCCTCTACGTACACACTGACGCCCATGCTTCGCGGGGTATAGTAACTTCCCTGCATGTGTTATGCTGATAATATTGGATGGTGTTTGTAGCGATGGGCGACGGGTGTTGCAAGTTTGCAACGTTCAACACCGAGCATGAGGCAGGTGTACCTGGTGACTGGGCACGAACGTTCTTTGTTTTCTAGTCATATACAAGGTCGCTAGCATAGAGTACGGCAATCCTAACCACATAAGGAACGTTACATTTCCATGGTCGGCTGAGCAACTCAGCCTCCCCTGTACTGAAGGCACGCAGAAGAATATCAAAGGAGTGACCCGAGGGCGACAAGACGTAAAACGAAATTTTCACTATCAACAGCCTGTGCTCGCAAAGGGCGAGCTGGTTATATCTTGATGCCTTGCCGTGCGGCACGTTATGTGTAAACTTCCTCCGGTGGGCCAGTTTGATTGTGCGGCAGTTGGGACTCCAACGCCTACGCGTACTCGACCTCACGACGGTCAAGCAAACTGCCTCTCTTGTTGTCCATAGATGACGATGCAGTGTCTGTGAGATTGTGGAGGGGGTAGGTTATGTTGTCGGGCGGAGGGGAGAAAACGACGGTACTGTTGGCGGCGATTTTGCTAGTGATATCATTTCCTGACGAGGCAAAGCCGATGCGTACTAGATTAAAGTAATTTAAGGCGGATAGCTTTGCATAAACAGAACACGAACCGATGATGATGTTGAACGCGATGCCCATGATAGGCGGTACCATGTCCGTCATGATCTGTGAAGGGATAACGTCAAGACAACTGAAACCCGGGAGGCTTGAAACACACCATAGCTGCGTTATTCTGAAGTGCATATGTCTGGCATCGAAATAGTCAGTCGGAAGAGCAAGGTAACATGCAAACAATGGTACATACCAAGAGAAAGACAAGTACAGAGGAGCTGTACAACGCCCCACTCTCCAATAGAACGATTATGACCGGCCAAAGAGTGGCTCCGGCCCTGAGTGGAGCACTCTGGACATTGACTCGCCAAATTCGAACGATGATGAGCACATTCACGAGGATGTTCTGGGCTAAGTTGCAACACAGGAACGCAAAGACCCAACGACTGAGCTCAGTTGTGTATGCCGTCGTGATAGGGTTATCTAGCGCGGATAAGAGACCAATGGTAGTTGCTACAGGGAGATTAGCACGCCGGGGGCAACTACAACATCCAAGCCCACCTAAGCTTCCCATCAATAGTACTAAGGGCACCAGACAGGGTCGAAGGCGGCAGCCCCAGACGACGTAGAGTCGATAGATCTAGAAATTATCAGCAGAACGACAGAACGACGTGCAAGCCACGCTCACAAACATGATATCCCCGAGGGCACCTGTCACTGCCCAAAGCGCTGTGCTGGACAATTCCCGCCTACAAAAGTATGTCTATTGGAGACAGTGCTTTGTAGAATCCGACATACCAGTCATTAAGCTGAGCCAGAAACAGAAGGGGCCCATCGGGAGTGTCACCGTTTGTTATAAACGCTGTGTATACGCGGTCCCAACGGATCGCGTAGCTGTAAAAATAATCAGCTTGGACGGAGTTTTATAGAAATGAGGTGTGCCAACCAAACGGTAATCAAAACGAACTGCAAGAGCGTCCCTCCGAGAATGATGTGGTTTACTCTGCCGGACACACTCTTGGAGAGAAGCACATAGAGACTCCCCAAGAAGAGGACGAAGTAGACACCTATTAGAAGGCCTTGCGAGTGAGTGACGGTGGTCCGACCTCCACATTAAGGACCCACCGTAGAGCAAGGAGAATGTGATGAGCCCAGTCAAGAAAGCTGTAGTCACATTAATATTAGGAGGCATTGTGAGTCGCGAGTGGAATTGTGGCAAGGATAAGAGTGAGATCACAGCCAAGCTGCCACCCACCACATAATATAGGTCACGCCGTCCCAACTCTTTTGATTTCGCGTGGAAAGATGGGGAGGGACAAGTGACGGCATCACGGAAGGTACATGGCAAGATGACATCCGCTTCCGAATGAAGGAAGGGATTGGACGAACCCACGGATTAGAAGGTTCCGTAACCGACGGAGATGCGCAACGTAGTAAAGTACAAGCATCGACGGCGTATTGGTTATTAGCCATTTGGCCTCCCAAAAGGAGGAGCCTATACGTAGAGTCAGCACTCACACATACACACCTGGGCCTACGTGGAATGGCCAGGAGTCATTATGCGGCGGAACAAGTTACCACTGAGCATCAGTGCCTGGCGAGCCAAGAAGGCACCATCGAAACATGAGAACGGCGGCTGGTGCTCCCATGTTTCCCATCGCGAGAGCATATTTGACTTGGACTGACTGCCCTCCCGTGATGCGAGTAGATGCCGTACCTATGGCGATAACGGCCAGCTGGGTACGATAAGACGTGTGGCTCAGCATCTGTTCGTGTGAATCAATGCCGCCAATGATCACGATGGCAGTGGAGCCAGTTCAACGCGATCCATGCCGTGTGCACCGTGGGAGGGCCGTGGGTTCTTGAAACACTTGTACTTACCAAGCCCAGATCAGCCCAACTGCAAGAGCCGATGTGAGTACCTTTGTACCGTGGAAGGCATGTATGACACGAGCTACACAGATGTTGGCATAGTCACGTCTTGCGGTATTTGTGGGGAGCAGACGTAATCGTCCGTATAAAATCTTACGAATTCAGGATGACGAGGAGACAAATGGTCGAGTCCATAAGAGCATCGCCATGAGAGTTTCAGAAAAGCTGCTGTATCACCTACTCGTCCCTCACTTTCATGGGTCTCGACTGGAAAACGGCGTTGATATCGGGCGCATTCGTTTCTCTTGTCGTCCAGTTGTCTCGAAGTCGGGCGAATCGAAACCTCCCACCATCTATTCCTGGTCTTCCGCTTCTCGGCAACACATTACAGCTCGTCAATC
>JBBPLN010000974.1:0-11090 GCA_038089815.1 Sutorius eximius
GGGCAAGGGCAAGGAGAAGCCCGACCCCCGAATGAAAAATGTGGCCACAATGAATTGGGAAGAGGTGAAAGCCTACTTTGCCGATTTAAAAGAATAGAGTCCAAGGCCGAACCGGGTGACCGAGGACTCAAAAGGACATTTGTAAATAGATTCTCTTGTCTTGATTCGGACATAGGAGAGGAAGAACAGGAATTCTTCACCTCCCAAGATAGTAGTAGCAATGTATTTATATCATCTTCTACCGAGACCAGGCCTTCTGAAAAGGAGCTCGCTGCACAGGAATGCAGGCTTAATTCAGTCAAACAAGAAAAAGAAAAATTTATCATGATAGACGAAATCCCGGAAAGGATCTGCCTCAGATCACTAAACCAGAGGAAAGAAATCAACCTAAAAGTAAAGGTTGCGCCAGCAACGGCAAAAAGGGAAATGAATGAAACCAAAACACTCCTAGACAGTGGAGCTAATGGAATCTTCATTGACGCCACGTGGGCTAAGGCGAACAAAATCCCACTTACAAAACTGGAAAGACCAATTCCAGTTTTTAACGTTGACGGAACCAAGAACTCCGCCGGTAGCATTTCACACACCGCGGAGATAATCGTAGACTTCAACGGACATAGGGAAAAGATAAGAGCCGAAGTAACTAATCTCGGCAAAAACCCTATGATCCTGGGATACATGTGGCTACAGAAGTATAACCCCGAGATAAATTGGAACATGGGAAAGGTTGAGCTCACACAATGCCCAAGAACCTGCTACCTCTTAAGGGAACGATCCGTATTCATACGAACCTTAGAGGAGCACGAAGAAAACGACATGCCTTACATATACCAAAGGCTGAAAAAGATCCGATCAACGGAAAAGAAGGAAACCATGGAAAAGACCATAGAAGAAATGGTCCCACGAGAATATCACGGCTTTCTGGATGTCTTTACCAAGAAAGCATCCGAACGAATGCCCTTACGAAAAGTTTGGGATCACGCGATAGAAACAAAGCCTGATTACAAACCAAAGAAGGCTAAGTTATATCCAATGAGTCATGAAGAGGAAAAAGAAGTTTCTGACTTCATCGACAAACAATTACGTAAGGGGTATATAAGACCGTCAAAATCCCCTCAAATGTCACCGGTATTCTTCATACCAAAGAAAGACGGAAAGAAACAGATGGTGCAAGACTATCGTTACATAAATGAACACACCATCAAAAACAATTACCCGCTCCCGCTGATTAGTCAGCTAATAGACAAACTGAAAGGAGCGAAGATGTTCATGAAAATGGATCTCAGATGGGGTTACAACAATGTGAGAATCAAGGAAGGCGATGAATGGAAAGCAGCCTTTGTATGTCATCGAGGGGCATTCGAGCCCGTAGTGATGTACTTTGGTTTGTGCAACTCGCCTAGCACGTTTCAAACCATGATGAACGAGATCTTCGCCAATATGGAAGGCGTCGTGATCATATACATCGACGATATACTCATCTTTACGAAATCCGACAACCAAGAAGAGCACGATAAGATCGTAAATGAAGTCCTTCGACGACTGAAAGAAAACGATCTATACATAAAACCCGAGAAATGTTCATTCCGGGTAAAAGAAGTCGATTTCCTAGGGATGATCGTATCTGATAAAGGAATCTCCATGGACCAGGAGAAAGTAAAAGCGGTCCAAGAGTGGCCAGCCCCCACAAACGTAAAGGGCGTGCAAAGCTTCTTAGGCCTAGCAAACTTCTACCGACGCTTCATAAAGGACTTCTCAGTCATTGCACGGCCGCTTAATGACCTTACGAAAAAGGACATGGCCTGGCAATGGGGGGAGAGAGAATCTGAAGCATTCGAAACCTTAAAACAAGCATTTACCACAGCACCGGTGCTTGCCTACCCCGATAACAATTGTCAGTTCAGGGTCGAAGCAGACGCCTCAGACTATGCAACCAGAGCTGTACTCTCCATGGAAAAGGACGGTAAATGGCATCCCGTCACCTACTCCTCACACTCGATGTCGCCAGAACAAAGAAACTACCCGATCGCAGACAAAGAAATGCTCGCGATCATAATGGCACTCGAACAATGGCGCCACTATCTAGAAGGCGCAAAATACGAATTTGAGATATGGAGCGACCACGCGAACCTCCAATACTTCATGACATCTCAAAATCTCAATAGGAGACAGGCCCGATGGGCACAATACCTAAGCTGCTTCAATTACCAATTAATAAAGAAGCCAGGCACATCCATGGGAAAAGCCAATGCTCTCTCACGGAGAGAAGACCACGCCGTGGGAGTAGAGAAGGACAATATGGGAGTTACCATCATCCCCACTAACCGCATTCGGTCAAGCGAAAAATGCATCATGATCCATGGAGCTGAGGAACAACTCCTGGAAAAGATCCGAAATGAAGGATCACAAATAGAAGTACCAAATGCCATAATAGATGAAGAAGGAATCGTCAAGGCAGATGGGAAAATCTACGTTCCAAAAGGAGATCTCCGAACAGAGACAATCGCTCTCTACCACGACTCCACAGTCGCTGGCCATGGGGGAGAGCAAAGAACGCATGAGCTGGTCTCACGATATTACATCTGGGAAGGTATGAGAACCCAGATCAGAGATTATTGCTCCCAGTGTGAATGATGCGCATGCATGAAGCCAACAAACAGGCCTCCCACCAGAAAGCTCCAGCTGAATCCCATACCCGATGGTCCCTGGGAAGACATCTCGGCAGATTTCGTCACAGATTTACCCACCTCTAACGGGTATGATACTATATTGGTAGTCGTTGATCAATTTTCCAAAGAAGCCGTATTTATTCCCACAACCAAGGATATCACATCGCTTGGAACAGCTAAATTATATTGGGATCATGTATGGAAAACACATGGACTTCCATGATCCATAATATCGGACCGAGGTCCGCAATTCGCCGCACAAGTAATGCGAGATCTGAGCAAAGCGCTCAAGATAGAGTTGCGGATGTTGACCGCATTCCACCCGCAAACAGACGGGCAAACAGAACGGGTAAATCGAGAACTAGGACAGTATCTCCGATTATACACCGCAGAAAAACAAGATGAATGGGCAGAATGGCTGAGCCTTGCCCAGTTTAGCTACAATTCCCACGTTCATTCAGCAACATCCAAGACGCTGTTTGAAATTACATGAACATATGAACCACGCATGGGAATTGCTCCCACAAAAGCGAAGGCCCCTGCAGCTACGGACTTCATGTCGACATTTAAGGAAACACTTGAACAAGTTAAATTAAACCTCCGAAACAAACAAACGGAGATGAAAACGCAAGCGGACAAACACCGCTCACAGTCACCCTGCTACAACGAGGGCGATAAGGTGTGGCTAGCCACGGAAAACCTTAATCTGCACAACACGCACCAGTCGCATAAACTCACGGAAAGGTGGCTGGGCCCCTATAAAGTAATTGAAATGGTTGGCGAGAATGCCATAAAATTAAATTTACCCAAATCAATGAAAATTCATCCTGTGGTGAATGTCTCACGGGTCAAACTGTACAAGGAGCGTCTCCCAGGACAACCTATTTATAAACCTGGACCAGTAGAAGTATCCCAAGAAGGGGAAGAACTTTTCGAAGTCGACTACATCATCGATTCGAGACTAAAGGGCAAACGGCTCGAGTTCTTAGTTCACTGGAAAGGGGAATCGGAAGAAGACCGAACGTGGGAACCTGAAGGGGGTTTATCACAAGCCAAAGAGGCAATTCGGGACTTCTATTTATCTCACCCAAGCGCTCCACAGAGATTGCGCATGACGCAAACCGCATTCACGACCCTATTTAATCCTTACGAAAACTACACGGAAATCCCTGCACTGTGGTCTCGCCTGGAAGTTGAACCATAGAAGGGGGGTAATGTTACGAACGTCACTTTATGAACCTATCTAAACCCTAACCCTAAGGCCCCGGACAACGGTCCAGATGACTAAGCCTATGATGTCATGGTAGTACACGTGACGTCCTCGTGTATTTAATCTCTGTTGTCTAGACCGATCTAGAATGTTCCTTATTTAATCTCTGCTCTTACCTTAGTAACACGCTCCACACCTATGTCATAATATCACATGTCTCCCCTAAACTATGTACACATGTACAAACACTGTAGAGTAGTATATATACTTGAATCAAGCCCTGGAGAACTTCAATCAAGTTCTCTTCAGGATTCCTCTATCCTCTACTTGTCTCTAAGTCAGTATCGGAAGTCAGTGGCTTGATTCCTTTTTGGGATTAGAGTTGTCAACACCCACAGCGCCCTCATCTCGTGCTGCATTGTGGTCACAGTTGCCCATGTGCACTCTCACACCCAGTGAGAACTTGCTCTGTCGGGGTATGCCTGGATATGTCCGGGGATGTTTCTGTGCATAGAACATACAGTAGCATAAGTTGTCAGAGCTCTCTATAAAAAGTGAGAGTGAATTTTATGCACCCATCTGTTGGAGAGTGTGGCAATATGATATTTTGAGCAGTGTAGATGAGATCAGAATATGACATAACCTCCTGAAGCCAGCTCATGTGCTCAGATATGTTCATGGCTGCCTACACCTGATAATCTGTTTGAGATGTGCATGCTGCCATCTGCTTTAATATGTTCCATTCGTACTATCCCAATCTGCTAGAATATGCTCCAAAATGCATTGCAATTTACTAGCTACACTGGTCTACCATCTAGGTACCTATTCATGACCACATCAGAGTGCAAAATGTCCAGAAAGCAAGGCTGTGCAAGCAAGTTACTGAGCTGATAAACATGAGGAGAGCAACATGAACAATTGAATAACCGAGGGAACATGAGTCATCTGGAAAAAAACAAATTCCAACAGAGCCCCACATAGTATTCATAGTACCAGTAGAATCTATAGTCTTCCCCCATATACATAATCTTGTGTATCAGTCTCAAACTTAATGGAGAGCTATGGTAGCCACTATAGCAACAGTGTAATTGGCCATGTAAGAACTACATTGAACACTGTAGCACTATCCACTGTAATAGCGACCACCAATCATCACATATACCATTGTACCAGGTCTGCATCATGGTTCTAGTCATCTGATTCCCACTCACTCCCATCTTGCTTGGCCTTGGCAGGCTGGTCCTCCATTCCCTGAGCTTCAGTCTCCTGTGCCATCAATTCCCCCTCAGCTCTCTGTTCGACTGCCTTCATCTCACTTCCATCTTGCTCAACTTCCTGAGCAAACTCGTTGATAGCATCTTAAATTGCATCTTCAGGGATGGTGGTAGTCTCGACTGGGGATGTGACATGGATGCCAGCATATGCTCTGTGTCAATTAGTGAGTACATGAAAGGAACCAGTAGAAGATTCCTACATACCTTCTGTTGTTGTACACTTGATGCATGATTGACAGCAAGATGTCCATTGCCTCCATTTTCATATGAAAGTACATGAGGCTGTTGAGGTGGGATCTGTAAATGGGCAAATAGTTCTCTTCTCAGAAAGCAACTGACTCACATATTCCACTAGTCCACTTGTTGATTGCACACTTGATCTGGTTTGCAAACATCAGCCAGTGTGCACCTTTGAGTGAATACCTACTGAAGTGAGTGTGAGTGCATACACTGGAAGGGGAAACAGATTATAGTATTGGACCCACTTGATCCCTTCATCAATCTTGTTCTTGAAAAGTACCTTGTTAATTACTTGTTGTGTTCCTTTGTTCCTGTAAATACCTGTGCAGTGGGGATGAAATTCCTTTGATGTGCATGTCAATAGCCTGTCACTGAGATCGTAAAGTTAACTCATGTACCCAATAAATGAATAAATTGTCAGCCTTGAGTTCAGTAGTGAGCATTCAGTTCTGCTCTTGTATGGAAGTCCATATTTCAAAACCAAGTCTTGTTACCACAATTGAATGTGCTTTGGTTTTGAATTGACCATGCAGGTTTGATCCTTGTGCCATGATCTAAGTGATTGTTAGTATGGTTAGGTTGACAATAGGAACCACAGACCAGCTTGATGATATTGAGGTTGTGTTCAGCATTCAGGTTCTTGTGGTGCCAACAGCTTGTGTTCCAAGCACCCCTTGCCCACTCAAGCTCCACATGCAGCTCTGGGAAAGGATTCTCTGTCAGTAAGAGAACATGATAGAGCTTGATAGCAGTGTTCAGAACACAGCATGTAGTTGCATCATAGTCTCCTGCCTTTGGACAGTTCTTTGAGGCCTGACTTGTCTTCTGATTGTGACTCAGAGTGGTGGAGGGCTCAGATGATGCTGATGGTGCACTGCTGATCACAGGTTTGGTGTTGGCTGTGACTGCCTTGACCTCACATGCCTCAAGCTTCACCTGAGTTGCAACCACTGGCCCCACTTTGGGCTTATCATCATCGATTTCTATCAGATGACAGACATGTTTTCTCTGGTTGACAACCCAGTCATCCTGGTTGTCATGGAACTTGTTCCTAGTAATCTCTTACAGCCACTGGTAACACCTTGCATGAAGATATGGACTTACCATTCATTGACAATGGATGGCATGATGAATCTGACAATCAATAAATTTTAGTGGAGAATGGCATCCAAACTTGTCAGACTTACTCTTCATCCCTACCTGGGAAAGGGGTGGGTTCACAGGTCCTCTTGCACTGGGTTGCCACATTTGTGGGGTTTGGTGGATCACTCCCAATGATGTGTGCAGTGTTGAGAATATGGACATGCAGGGGAAGCTGGTCCCTTACACTTGAAGGTGCAGGCATTTTAGCCTTGCCTGGTATGGGAGGAACATTGCCTTTGCATGGAACAAGCAATGGTGAAGCAGAAAGGTTGGCACGAGTTGTGGCTGGCCCAAGTCCACCAACTTCATGGGCAGCAAACTCATATGTAAAGGATGAATGTTACGACTTGGTCCAACCAGGTACACTTTTTCTTACCTCTACGTTCTCCATTACGATTATCTTGTCCTAGTCTTGCCTGGGAAACCCCTGGGATTCCCCTTCGTCGCCACGGACACTGCCTCCTAAGGTGATTCTCTTATATCACCTCATGTTCCTTCTCCCACAGCCTTGTCGTTACGTTTCATCTTCATCATTTGATCGTTGTCTTTACCACTTCTTCGGGTTGTGCTTCACTTCCATCTCTCTAGCCACAATCTGCTGCGGAGTTATAACTTCATATTTCAAACCTTATTCCTTATGATACAAAAGACTCGCGCTCGCATAGTTACTCCCAAGCTAGTTCCCCTCTGTAGTACTTACTGCCTCGCGCAATCCAGAACCTCCTTCCTCCTCTTGTCCTCCATGACCTATAGGTTGGAGTTCACCAACCTAGATGGCAGTTCTAGGGGAAGACCAGCATCGGTCCCACCTCAGTAGTCCCTCTCAAAAGGCCCCTTGACCAAGGCTATGCTAAGCTGAGTCCTCTTCGTCACTTCGCTACCAACCACTTTGTTTAACAGAGGCTACGCTCGTCCCTATCCAGGCCAAGCGTAACAATGAATATCTGTATGTACAAGCTGAAGAACCTTACCACTCTATCAACAACACTGGGGGCATTAGCAACTGTCTCCTGCTTTTGAACTGGTTTGGCCTTGAGTAAGTCCTGCTGAGTGGCATTGGCTACTTGGTCACACTTTCAGGTCTGCTCCTTGTGCTTTTTCATTTTAGCAAGTGCCTCTTGTTGCTGTGCAAGTTTTTCCTATTCATTCTCATCTTTGCAAGAATCAGCTGATGAATCACTCAATGAGACTGACGATGCCTCTTGATCCAGTACCACCACCATCCCCCCATGGGAAAAATCCAAAACCACCCAAACATCAATGCTCGTCCACCCTCCCTTGCCCCCTATGCCTCTCGGACATGGGGAAACATTACCATGCCTTTCCCAAAGGTACCTTCAAAGCTAGATTCACCCCACCAGCCATCCCAGCCTCTGTTCTCTGCCACCTTGCCAGCAACCCATGCTCATGGACCTGGACCATCAAAGCAGGCCCCAATATTGGGAGATCTTTTGTTGTACCAACCATCCCCACACATTGCCCAGCAGAGGCGCCAAAGCCCATCTGATGGATCACTTCTATCTTCTACTCCTTCAAAGCTCAGCTTCACCCCTCTGCCCTAGACCCCGAGAATGGGAAGGTTCTTCAGCCCTACATTCGTCTGTACCAGAACAACATGTTGGTACACCTCCGCTCCCAGCAGCACACCCACTCCCGCATGACCACCCTCTCCACTCAGGTGGCCAAACCCTCTGCCCCACCAACTACCTCACCCCAACATTCCCACACCACTCACTCATGTGGCTGCCCCAAGGAATTGGCCGTACTCTGTGCCAGGATAAGCCAGCTCGAATCACAGCTCACTGCATTTCATAGAGAATTCGACTCGGATTCTGGAAGCGCATCCACCTCCCCTCCATCCATCCAAACTGTGCCCACTGCCATTACAGTATGCGCAGCCTCACCCGCCTCTTCTACCATTTCTTCTGTTGCCAGCAGAACTGCCCACCCCAATGCACCCCACTGGGTTCAGAAGGCATTGGACCACCCAGATTGTCCACCTTTTCTCCACTTCATCAACTCTGGCATGACTCCGATTCTAACCAAAACCATGCCTGACGACATCATGCAAGTCCTGGCAATCCTGTTCCATGAGGACGGTAAAGGCTATCCACCCCGATACATGGGAATTGACGTGGTGACTCCATTGCCATTACCATCATCCTCCAAACCACCAATATCGGCTGGTGACCATCCCTCCCTATCTATGTTGTCTCCTCCCCCGTCCCATCCACCTCGAACCCTGCATACACTGAAGGATACAGTGGAGGTAATGTGTGGCCCCCCAGGGGGAAAGGTATACCTGTTCCCCATACTACCATTTCCCTTAGCTTAACTTCCTCTCCCTGGCCAGCCAACTCATTCCATTTCCTCCCCTGCTTCCCTTAATACCTAGTCCACCACTTTGTGGCAGTTGGGTCCATGCTATCTCTTGTCTCGCCAGCATAGCCAAACCCCTCACATATGTCATCATTTCAGGTTATTGTACTCACATCCACATGTACACGACAGGACCTTAATGCCTTGTCTGACCTAGTCTAGCTCTGTCCTACATAGGGTACCACACCCCAATGGGACATAAATTGAATAAAAAAAAAAAAAAAAAAAAAGAGACTGACAATTCTGCTACTTGCCTTGCATCTCTTGAACCTTTGTGAATGGGTGATGAACATGCCCACTCGATGTGTGAATAGTTCTAGCTGCAGCAGAGATCTCTTGGAGTAATTTCACCATAGTCACAAAAAGCCTAGAGTTGAAGCTTTGTAGGTTAGAGATAGTAAAGATAATACAATGAGGGGGACAAGGAAAAAAACCAGACATCATTCCCAATAAATACATGGGGGATGATGCATGCATGCATGATCCCTGAAGGGTCAATAGAGGGGTGCAATGAAGAGTTGGAATGTTGATGAACCTGAATATCGCATCAATTACCATAGTACTGGCAAAAGCCAACCCTGGAATGAAGGGACCAGAAGGGACCATGGGCTCACCATGACTGGTGGTGGGTGGTGGTGGTTTGGTGTAGAGACAACAGATTGACCCTTGAAATGAAGACAGACCTGAACAGGAAAAAAAATTTTTAGTGCAATGCAAGGGACATTGGGCAGCCAACATTTCTTATGATATGAGCCCACATGCTACACGAACCAAAGTCCATTGAATGCCACCAAAATCAGCTCATTGAATTAACTCACCATGCAGACCACTGACCACAACCACTATGCCATGCTGGAGTGTCCAGCAGCGACACCATATGTGTAGGTACTGCAGACAGTTGTTTCTGACTGCTGGAGGGGTGTGCTGACACATGGCACACTCCGAACTGTGCCGAATACAATGGAAAGCCCAAGTACAATGTGTACCTGGAGGATGTAACTCAGAGCATGACACTGAAGACATGATGAACATACCCTTCCACAGCCACATGGACAAAGCCACTAATGACAAAGCTCATTATGGCCATGTGGATGAGGCTATGAATGATGATGTTCATCCCCACTTTGCTAAGGGAACTCACCCCTTCCATGGCCACACAGACAAGGCCACAGATAATGTTCATCCCCACCTTGCTGAGCAATTTACCTTGAAAAATGTGGCCAATATTCTGGACACCGGTACTACCACATTCAAACATATGAAGCAGCTTCAGGAAACCTTGGGAGAAGGCCCTTATACTCCATTTGCTGATTGCGATGAGTGGGAGCTGGTGCAGTGGCTCATCAAGAATGTGAACCAGTGTGCAATGAATGAATTCCTAAAGCTACCAATTGTCATCCAGCACCATTACTCAGTTGCAGCTGTTGCCACTACCCACGCACATCATCAAAACTCCTGGGTATCCCGGCAACCCCAATTTCCCAAGAAAATGATACACTATTTAGAGCAACATCATGGTGTAGTGTTGTTCCTCAGTGCCCTCAAAGCCTTTGTCAAATCCTTACCCCACAGACACCAATTTTTCCTACCCAATGCTAATGTCTGCTTCGATGTTAGCAGTAACCTAGTACTCTCCTTGCCACCATGCGGACACATGCTAAATAAGAACAGTGCCAGAATTCGCTCTCACCCACAGCCCTCAAATGGTGTTTGCAAGCCTCCAACGTTGGCATGGTTTGACACCATCCTTGTGGAGGTTGATCCTAATTTGCAGCAGCAAGGAGGCCTACATGGTACTTTTTTTTTACCATTATAGCATGTATGGATTCTAATTGTGTAGGCCTTGGTGTGGCAGAAGTTCATGTCATCTTCAAGCTGCCCATGCATCTTCACAACTATCTCTATCCCCTTGTGTACATCCATTGGTTCAAGCCTCTCCAGACATACAACAATACAATGAACATGTTTTGTGTCAGTCATTCAACCTGGCAGCAGCTCCCCAATGCTGAAGTTATCCCTGTGAATCGCATTGTTCAACACTGCCATATGATCCCCAGATTTTCATGGGGTACCACCCATTCCTTGTGGACACAAGGCCATGCTTTTACCAAGGCAGAACATTTTACCTCAACAGATACATCAACCATCATATCTTCCAAACAGTACAGGACACAT
>JBBPLN010000975.1:0-11089 GCA_038089815.1 Sutorius eximius
TCGAGCCCTTACCCATCCGGCACGCTCTCCTCGGACTCATCCCCATCATTGTCAGCGTCGTGACCTGCTTGATGTGCGCATTGGTCTACGACTGGTACAGTTTCTCCATGATTCTCTTCGGCATCGTCTCCAGTGGCTGGGCTAGCTTTGCCATTGGCGGAGGAAAACTAGTCTTCAAGTGGGTCGGCAAACCAGCGTCAGGTGTTCCCCCAGGCCACGGGATATTGATGGGGGAAGATGGGGTGATAGTGATCAAAGGGAAGGAGGAGGATGTCAACGTCATCACGAAAGGAGGCTTCGAACACGCATTAGGTGATGATCTACAGCAGATAAAAACAGAAAGGGACACCTCACGGAAACGTCACGACATCGGCATATGCTGCCTCTGTCTCATGCTCCAATTCCTTCTCCAACTTCTTCTCATCCCGCAAGCACCCCTCTTCGGTCAGACCATGTTTTGTATCTCACTCGGCGTTTCGTGGATGTACAATTCATACTTATCCTCGTTGGAGAAGGGGATACAGGCAGATATACTCTTCAGAACGCTCGGGGACTCAAAGATGCGGCGGTTCTGCGCCGGTACGAGGACGACGATGGTAGTCTTCGTTTGTCTACTGCTCTTCCACAACGTCGACCCTTCCTCCCGAGAAGAAGACGCGAAGCGTCGTATCAAGATCCTCGACTCGTGTCTCCCAAACGATACAGCAGTATGGGGGCGGTGGCGTGAAAAGGTCGTCGAGCAACTGCTACAAACCGGTGAGGAGCTCGTGGGATTGTCCTACTTGGAGGAAGACGAGGAGGACCGGGAGCTTGCCGATGATGATAAAAGGTTATTACAATGTCTGCTTGCCGATGCGAATGCAGCGTTCAAGAATTACCTGGAGATTCGAGGCTGTTTACCCAGTGATTCTAGTTGCTCTTCACCAGACGGCGTTAACGCCAACCTTTCTTGATTATTTTTGTCTCCATGTACATACTTCGACGCAGATGTTGCAGCCCAGACTCGTAGTGCCCACTTTTTTCGGTACAGGTAGCAATTTCAAGGATGATAACGCAGAATAAACATGGCCAGAAATACATGCTCCCCTCAAAAGCTTGCACCGTACACCATGTTTGTTTTTCCTTGTGAGCAAATGTGGTACTGAAGATGTGCATTGTGCCTCTTCACCAATGGCTTCTCGGAGGTCCATGTTTACCGCGCCGGGGGGTGGGCTGCGAGGTTGTTCAGGATCATTGTCCGATCCGGACAAAACACCAGTGCCTCTTTGTTTAAAGCAATGGCCTCGTCGAGAGCGCCCACACTCCCAAGCTGCCTGTACTGGATGGAGAAACGAGCTGCGAGGTTGATCGACCTGGGTGTCCTGGTTCACGAAGTGTCAGTGCTTCGGCCGAGAGCAATGTCCTTCTCGAGGCCCGTTACTGCTCCAAGCCTGCCGTAACGATAGTTCAAAAGAATTAGAATTAAAAGTGGATTCAAGGAAGAAGAACCTTCGGGAGGCGGTGTGCACGAAGTCCCAGTGCTTGAGGGCAATGCTTCGTAAATTCATAACTTTCGCCCACGTAAGTAATCTCTTGGAGAAACTAGACGGCAAGGATCTGCACCCGTGAATGCAATTTTTCAACTAGCACGCATCGTTTCACTATTCCACACAGCTGGATTCGATACGGCACTCAGGGGAAATTCCATGTGGGAGGACCAAAATGGCAAATTACATAATGATACAGTATACTGAGTCACTATTCCATTCTCGGATGAGCATGAAGTCCTACCTTGAAATTGCTTCACCCGTAAATCCACCTCGAAATGTGCCAGGGTGTCAGATGTTGGTTGATGGCAGAGGATGTTGGAGACAGACAGATTTACGTGCATATGTGTAAACCCAATGCTCTAATGTGAAGTCGAAGACACAATGTATCTATTAATGGCACTGGATGGCAAACACACTGCCGCGACTGCACTGGCCCGGCTGCTGCCACCCGGTCTTGCTCGTACGAGATACCTTCGCGCACACGTTATACTGTAATGGTGCACTGTACATCGTTGCGGTGGAGCCACTGGTACATATATGTAACTTCATGGGGCAGTGACCAAAATGATCGCGTGACTTTCGGCCTCCATACATAGTACGTAGTTGCTGTAGAGCACCACTGGGCCCCGATTGGCAAACCTAATTTTACTGTCGGTTTTGATATTTTAAAGATCCGCATTCGTTTTGCCTTATATGACCCATGTGTATACTCGAGTGGAAAGAAAAGTTTGACGACCTTTGAACCCATTGTATTACTTGGGGTATAGTCATTTCCGCCCTCAACTTCAAGTTGCAATTGACGCCAGTTGTTAGTGGTTAGGTGAATTCCGAGCCGTGAATAGGTGGTGCTGTGCGCCGCCGCAAGGGCTGACCTGAGCGTCTAGAAGCACAGCCGAATACAGCTTATCTCGCTTCATGCTGTGTAACGCGCCCTGAGTCGCAGGCGGTGTTAATGCGGCCAACAGGTTCCCACAATGTGGTTCAAGAATCATTTTCTAGGACTCGAGTCTTCGTACATCTGAACAAGAACAAGGTCGTCGTCTGCAACCGATGGATGAAAGACTCGTCGCGCCCCTGACAAGTCATTCACCCTCAGCCTCACCTCCGATAGCACTTTTCCGCGACCGTCTTAATACTACTCTGGGACAGCGTCTAAGAACCCATGGACCATACGAACGTTCGTAGAACTTCTGGAAAGTAGACAGAATTCAAATATGATACCAGGTGCTCCCATCCCGCCATACTTTCTCATGCTGTTCCAATTGGCGCCAGGGTACTTAATGATGATGAGATGGAGGCAATGACGGAGCCGAACTTCATTCCCTCCCCAAGCATGGCTCCCATCCCCACCCCTCTCGCAGGTTCCAAGTTCTCCCTCAACTCAGCCGCCGTCGCTGGTTTTTTCGGGGGAAAAGAGGCCATCTCAGCCATGTCCACCGTCCATCTCTACCAGGGAAGGCGCTGGCTGGGGTGGTTCAATTCCCCTGGGAGTTACACCGTCGCAAAGCGATTTGGCCGGATGGCCAACTCGCGCTTCTGGGATGGGCTGTTCCCAGGCCCGAACGACTCGCCAGCCGTCTCGTTTGGGCTCGACGGCCAGAAGGGGCCCAACTATATCGCGGCCTTATCTGGCACAGAGATGCCCACGCGGCATCTCGCTTATCTGACGATGGAACGCACCAAGTCATTGCCAGTGCGTCGGATACCTGGGAGAACGACCAAACCCTATGATGTTACCTATTTGGCCATGAAAGAGGTCCGCTATGGTGCCCAAGTCCAGCCCTTACCCATCTGGGACTCTCTCCTCGGATTCGTCCCCGTCATTGTCAGCGTCGTGACCTGCTTGATGTGCGCATTGGTCTACGACTGGTACAGTTTCTCCATGATTCTCTTCGGCATTGTCTCCAGTGGCTGGGCTAGCTTTGTTATTGGCAGAGGAAAACTAGTCATCAAGTGGGTCGACAAACCAGCGTCAGGTGTTCCCCCAGGTCACGGGATATTGATGGGGGAAGATGGGGTGATAGTGATCAAGGGGAAGGAGGAGGATGTCAACGTCATCACGAAAGGAGGCTTCGACCTCGTATCAGGTGACGATCCACGACAGACAGATAAAGAAAAGGGCACCGTACAGAGACACCACGACATTGGCATATGCTCCCTCTTGCTTATGCTCCAATTCCTTCTCCAGCTTCTCCTCATCCCGCAAGCACCCCTCTTTGGCCAGATGATGTTTTGTGTCTCACTCGGCGTTTCGTGGATGTACAATTCATACTTATCCTCGTTGGAGAAGGAGAAGATACAGACGGATATACTCTTCAGAACGCTCGGGGACCCAGAGATGTCCCGGTTCCGCGCCGGTACGAGGACGACGATGGGGGTCTTCGTTTGTCTACTACTCTTCCACAACGTCGAGCCTTCCTCCCGAAAAGAGGAACGGAGACGTCGTATCAGGATGCTCCAGTCGTGCCTCCCGAACAACACACCAGTATGGCGACGGTGGAGAGAAAAGGTTGTTGAGCAACTGCTGCAAGTCAATGAGAAGCCCGGGGCGTTGTCCTACTTGAAGGAAGACGAGAAGGACGGGGCGCTCGGCCCGTCGGACAAAAAGTTGTTGCAAGATCTGCTTGCCGATGCGATTGCAGCGTTCGAGGAGTACCGGAATATTCGGGACAATTTGCCTAGTGATTCTAGTTGCCCTTCAGCCTCACCACCTAGCAGTATTGACGAGAAAAAAATTCCCTAATCATTGTGGATTCGTTTACATTTTCTACGCACATGTTCCGTACAGCTAAGATTTTCAAGCATAATGACACTGTACCCACAGAATAGACATGGAAAATACCTATTCGCTCAGAAACTTACACTATACACCGTGTTCTTCACTGTAGGCCAGAAGTTGTGGAGATCTACAGATCACGTGAGCACGGTGAGGCGTAACAAAGCGCAGCGAACGTTACTGACCGTCCACTTCCACGGGGTCAAGCATCGGATCGTCATCTTCAGAGTCCACGCCCTCCCAGTCGTCCAAGAACCCATTCTCTATGTCATCGACTATGTCTTGGAACACTCCCACAGCTCCTGTGTGGGGATCGCGGGTGGTGTCCAACCATGCACTAACAGGGGATGACGGCTTCCAGGTAAAGTAGATTGCATCATGTGTGATTTGAAGACAGGAGATGTACGAGAGCAAGTGGTCGTCTTCGAACCTGTCCAGTCGGCAGACAGATACACCAGGTTCGGGTGGGCGGTCGGCGGTCAAACGGTTGAAGTCAAAGTCGGGGGAGATGATATAAATCCCTTTATGCTAGAAAGGGAGGAAAAGAGAGAACGTGAGTATGATGCAAGCGCAGATGTCGCTTTATCACATACCGTAGCGACAGCCAATTTTCCGTTTCGGCCGCCCACTGCGAGGTAGGATGAGATTTCCGCATCACTTGAAAACAACTGGAAATTCAGGATGAGGGCAATGTCCCGATGGTGCGAGGCATTTAACTCGGCAAACAGACGCTGGAAATCGGGTAGGATGACAAGTCGGCCGTGTGATGTAAGAACAGCCAGATCATTCCCCGACGCGGATACATGACCTGGAAACAAATACCGTCAGCAATTTCAGCCACGTCAGTCAAGAGTGAAAATATACATGCTATGAACTTGTCGTTGAAAGAATAAGGCGCATGGTGGTTATGAAGGAGCATTTGGGGATGTACGACGGACGATGCAAAGCCAGTTTGCGGATGTACATCCCACGATGCACTGGTCAGCTCCCTCGTAGATAGCTGGTACAGCAGCGCTCCACCCTCCCTCGCGAAAATACGTAAAGCGCTGCTACCACAGATAAACACATACAGGTCGTTGACTTCGACATAGTTAACGGTGGCCAGGGACAGGTCGTGATGCAGTCGCTGAGTATCCTGAACGACCGAAACCAATCGCGATCTTGGGACATCCCAGAGGTATGCATTGTTCTTTGCCGCGGCTAGGAGCGTCGGGTACGAGAAGCGGAATGCACGACTATTCTCTGGCATGCGAATAAGCGCCCACGCTTTAAAATGACCCCGTCGATCCTCCGGTGCACAAAAACGTTCGGCGGCCTGCGTAGATGCTTCAAGCATATCTCTGTCCGGAAGTGATGTTTCTGGGTACTCGTCATTGTCTGCGTCAGCAGTACGTCGCCAGACTTCCTTGCAATTGTCATGTCGATTGAAAACGATGTAACCTCGATCGTATTCACAATGTGCGTAGCTGACGGCATGGGCCTGGACATGAATTATATCAGTCGTCATGGCTCAAGAATACAAGATGCTTGTCCTGACCGGTGGTAGTTCCCACAAGACACGATTGCTACTGATATCACACACGGATAGGCCACCTGTCTGGCGTGTTGTGATGACAAGACCGAGCCCATGGTCCACTTTTATGCGGTGGACAAAAGCACCCGTCGCGGTCAATTCTCGAATGACAGACGGCGCTTTGCCACGCCAGCCCCTCTCGATTTTTAATTGTTTCCTGCCTGGAGATGAGTCGATCAGCGGTAATTACCACCCGACACGGAAAGTGAGCGGACAGTAGTCCTTCCAGCTGGTTGGCATTGAGTCTGCATGAAGTTGGTCCTCGTCGATGAAGCGGTGGAGTATTGAGGCATTTCGGTACACAGTAGGTTCGTTGACGGCAATCAGCGCATTCCAGTCGCGCGACACAAGTACCGTAGAGTATAATGAGTGCAGTGGAAGGTACGATATCGCCTGCAGGGCGATCTCTGCTGGTAATAGGTGTAACATTGCGATCAAGTATCAAGAGACAAGCAAAAACTCGGTTTCACATCAATTTCGCATCACGTGATACCTAATTATGAGCGCACGTTCGCAATTTATGACTTGATTTCGGATTTTCAAGATTTACGAGGCTGGGACGACCGTAACCTTGGTTGTCTTCCTTTCCTTTCTTCTCTCTGCATAGAGTCACCAGCATGGGTTACCTGTCGCCAACAGCTCTCAAAAACCTCAAAATGTATGCCTACAAGTCTGTAGACAAGTATGTTTCCCACAAATCACACCAAGCGCACTTCTGACTGCTGTACAGGTCCCTTGTATCCCGATACATCCTTTCCCCCTACTGGAATTGGTTCATCACCCTTTGGCCGCTGACGGTCGCGCCGAATACAGTATGCTCTCGAGTCAGACCGGTCATCAGCGGAATTGATATGCAGTACAGATAACACTTCTTGGGCTCGCGATAGTCGCGTTTAATTTTTTTTCGCTGATAATATACGATCCACTGTATTATACCGACAAGGATGGTGCAGTCGGTCCTCCGCAATGGGTATATCTCACGTGCGCATTCTCAATCGTCATTACGTTACACGTTGTTCATCGGATGACGTAGGTGGGCCCTTGGTCTCTTCCTGTATCAGAGCTTCGATGCTGTGGATGGGTAAGGGGCGTTTTCTCAGTGGTGATTAAACTTTCTGATGTGCACGGATTTAAAGTAAGCAGGCACGCCGCACTGGCATGGCTGGTCCGCTTGGCGAGTTATTTGACCATGGTATGCTTCAACGGCCGATCAGCATTTCTGCAAGTTGATTCCAACTGACCAGGTTGTGATGCCCTCAATACCACGGTAATGCAATCGTCTTGGATGTCCGAACATTTTTCATGCCTCTTGTAGCTCGAAGCTATTTTGGCCGCCAGAGCTCTTAATTTGGGTCGTTCGTGGTGGACCGTCGCATCGCAGATTGCCACTCTCGCTAGCTTTTACCTGACGACGTGGGAAGAGCACCATACAGGGATTTTGTATCTTGGACCATTTTCCGGCCCCGTTGAAGGTATTCTTATGATCGTATCCATCTACATCATTTCTGGCGTCTTTGGTGGGTCCCTTGTTGTCCGGTGTTTCCCCAGATTCATGGTCGTATAGGACCTTCGTTTTGGGACCAACGCTTCCTCACCTTTACCCACTTGGATCATATACCGCAAGCCGCTAAAATTATCCCCAACATTGGTCTTAACGAGGCTTTCATGATATTTGCTGGCTTCGGGCTAGCTTTCAACATTGTGTCCAGGTACTATCATGCCTTTGAATGTATGTATAGAAAGCTACTAAAACCGCTAAAAGCTACCGTAACGTCTACAAAGCTATGCGAGCCTCGGGCAGGTCCACTCTCAAACCGCTGGCCTTACTTCTTCCCTTTGCAGTATCGGCGGTACTTCAGGTTATGTGGTTACTCCATCCATCATACTACCATTCGAACCTCGTCCATTCGCCGCTTTTGCTCCCGATCATGTGCGCCTGGGGTCTGCAGTTTGCCCATCAGGTCGGACGCATGATACTGAGCCATGTGACCAAGACGCCCTTCCCGTGGTGGAACCCCATGTGGATATGGAGTGCGGTTGGCGTCATCGATGCCCATCTGCCTGACCTGCTTCACCGGTATGTTACCATCGTGGCTCAGTTGATGGTTCATACTCACGCTCCCCTAGATCGCCCATTATCCAATCCACGCCGAAACGCACTGCCGTATTCGTTTACCTTACGCTTCTCATCTCGTTCGTCATGTATGCTTCCTTTTGTACGCTTGTCATCAAGGAGATCACGGAGTACCTGGGTATCGCATGCTTCACGGTGCGCAAAAAAGACGCGGCGGGGAGGTGGCGCAATACCCGCGATGTCCAGCAAGACGGATTTCCAAAGCGCTTGTGAAAGTATGGAGGAGGGACCATGACCTGGCGTATCTCCACGATACCATAGATTGATATAATATATTGTTTTTTTCTGAGACGATGTCATCCATATTGGCAAACAGGCCGTGGAAGCGTCGATACCGTGACAAGTAATCATACACAGGAGCGTAATCCATTGCGCGGCAGGACCCGATGATAACATTTTGCTAGACTGAAGCAAATCCTTCAACTCGTCCAGACCCATCTCAGCACAGGGTCCACACGTAATCCCTTCGAATTGCCCCGAGAATGTTGCCGCAAACCTTGAAGAAAGATCCATATCAAACTCGAGGGATTGTCGTCCAATGATCTGGGTATCAGGCAGCAGGTCGCGCAAGGTGCGCAACTCATCATCAGAGGCAAACTCGGGAGATGCTGGCCTTCCGAGGGATGGCAAAGGGGTGGTGGGGCGAGGACGAAACCGACTGGAAGGATCCGGTTGGGCCTGTTTGGGCGGCCTTCATGCAGCCCTACGACAGTACTATCAACACAACAACTTACTCTTCAGCGGACGGTGCTGGCCTCCATCTGACGGCGGTGGTCTTCCTCAAGCCCCTCCCTGTTGAGTTGAGACAATTGGTGTCGTGCGGAGCGACACATCCTTGTTGAATGACCCGCTCGTGCACACCTTCAGATCCAGGATAGTCTTTAATGGCTCTTGCGTGCATACCAGTCACAGATTAGGTATTGATAAGCGGCTCAGTAGGCATTAATTCCAAGGCACCATAACGCGACTAAAGCAGAAAAAATCGGTGGGTCCGTTGGGCGATAGTTGAGCTTCTATGATGGCGAGGGCATTAACTATGGTACATCAGTGATGACAAGAGCATAATAGCCGTCATAAACATGGCCCTTCTTACGCGAAGGGATTTAGCATGAGTCGTCTGCTGCGTATCGCAAACGTGCCCAGCCAGAATCGACATGGGCTTCGCTGGCATTGAGTGTCATCGCAACGATGTTATTTTCCTGGATCCCAGCAAGAATACACGCCAAAGGGAACGAGGGACTCGATGCCAGTGGTACAGGCTGCAGAGTGTTATGGTAGCGCGGCCAAGATCAGGAAAATAGCATAATCACATCGGCATCCAAGGTACCGGTGAAGTCCGATTGCTCTGCCCTGAACCAGGTTAGCACACTGGTCGTGAAACAAGCCTTGCAACATAGAAAAGACGACCATTTGAAACACAAAGGGTTTTGTCCCACTGGTGATTGACTGTGAGGTCGTTGCCTGGATCCAAGTAAGGATAAGCGCCGATGACACGAGGCCGCCCAAATACATGTATGCAGCGAGGTTGCGTACTACGAGCCAACTGAAAATCCTTGCCTCCTGAAACCTCAATACCGACGATTGCGCTAATTTGCGCACCACTCGAAACGATGTCATCGCCGAGTATTGGTGGGTGGCAGCTCCAGGGCCCCGAAATGATAGACTGACACTGACAGCTCAACAAGACCAGACAATAGTACTCACCGACATTGGTCACGCCAACTATGTGTTCGCAGTCACGTTCCATCCCAATGGAAAGCACATTATGGACGGTAGGAACGATGGAGTTCGACAATGGCAATTAACGGATGGTCAAATGGTCGCAAAGCAAGCAGAAATGAACGTAAATGCCATTTCTGTGTCAAGAGATTGCAAGTGGATCATTTGTGGGACTGAGGACGGGGCGAGCGTATGGGATGCGGTGATGCATGGAAAAGTCTTCGATGTCGAGCGCACGGAGAAGGTTTATTCACTGGATGTCTCACCTGATTCAACAGGGTTTGGCACCGGAACCGGGGATGCTCACGAGCCACGAGTGAACATCTGGAGTCTCACAACCAGGGAGAGACTCGTCGGTCCGCTCAAACACCACGACGACGTTGCCGGAATCAAATTCTCCCCTAGCGGTGACCAGATCGCCACGGTCACATCCTTATTCACTGAGAGTGGTCATGCAGGTTCAATCCGCATCTTCGACAGTCATACTGGCGAGGAGCTCATCAATATCGAGACTACCATTCCCTCATGGCGTGGGATCACACCGCTTGCGTGGTCCGGTGATGGTCAGCAACTTTTCGCTGCATCTCGTGACAACAGAGTCCGGTCCTTTGATGTCTCCACTGGGTTCATGCTTGCAGAATCATCTATTCTCCATGATGTTGACAACAAGGTCCCCTCGATTGCTCTTGCTGCCAATGGCAAATTCATTGCTGCCTATGCACCACATTCAATCGTGTTCATGGATACATCAACACTAGCTCGGATCGGCCCTATCATCGAGGACCGTGAGGAATTACGGTCCATTTCTATCTCTCTAGACGACCGCCATATTGCGGCTGGGCGAGGTGATGGGAAAATTGTCATTCATGCTCTTAACAAGATTCTCCCTGACTCGTATGTAAGTTTTTGGTGTTTTCCGACGCCTGGCATGTCAGACAAGGCCTGTTTCCTCTCCCACACTGACGGATATATTAGACATCAGCTCGAACGAAAGAACGAGACGGACAACCTTTGGCCTCGGGTAGCCATACTGATGGATCACCCGACACGAACCCGGTAGGACTTTGTCGCATTGTCGCTGGAAGACCTACGCTCACACCATTTTGAACAAGTCTGGAAGACAGGGCAAAGGTGGTGATCTCCTCGTGGTAAGCATCCGTTCTTTCGTTTCACCTCGAAGCAAGCTCTCACTGTAGCGTAGGGCGAGGTGCCGTCTAGCACGGCCGCTCCTCAGTTTGACTTTGACGAGGTTGGTGATCACTGCATGCTTTCTTTCTCACCTGTGACACTGCTGTAGGCACCATCCTCAGCCTCGGCCGATCCTGGCGAAAACGAGAACATGTCATCAGATCCGTCGC